>MU182557.1:1249-11932 GCA_016904865.1 Pissodes strobi | reverse complement strand
AGAGAGAAGTCGCGCAACAAGGTCTCTAGTTTTCTGCTCTTTTGCATTAAGCGAGCTAAGACTGGAACTAGGAGATTGTCATAATTATTTGCGAATGGATGAAGCAACCTATTTAGAATTGTTAAATGTAACACCTTTACTAGCCAAGCATCGTCTGTTCCTGCACCAGACCGTTTTGATATATTTTTTTAATTCTCTACGAAAATTCCCTCATAAGGAGTCTATTTTTTAAATAACTCCTTCCCTTGAGGCATTTTCGTCTATATCTTTTAAATTTTCGATCAATTTCTCATACGCCTTATTTTTCATATGACGATCGTGGTAATCCTTTGATTCAATTTTGTAAAAATTTACAAAATCTGTTAAAAATTCTTTAGAACCCATTTGTGGTATCGACTGCGCTTATGTAGTATATACCGATTGGCATACCACACACATTACAAGCTTGGCGCGTACACTCCTGTTTGAACGTTCAAAAAATTAAACCGAAACGGATTTTGCAGGTCGTTCAAACCGCGCGTTTATTTTACACGCACTGCCCGTCTGGCAGTTTCGTACAAGTCCGTACGTACCAATTCGCACGAATTGAACGTAATGTGTGGGGCCCTTAAACCTAGTAGTCTCGAGCCGCGAGCCGTCGGAACCAATCGAATTGGATCGAAACATAACGATGCGATAGAATGTCATGTCTTTACGGTCCAGAGAATTGCCTTCGAGAGGTCGTTCAGTGTAGTGATTAGATGCTGTGCTTGTGATATGGCACCGAGAGTTCGATTCCCGTCGGTGGGGAGGAATGTTTTTTTTTTAAAAGGTTACGTCTGTAAAGTTTTTTTTCTTCATTTTGGGTTTTGAGTTAGTTGTGTTTGGTTGCGCCCCGGAGCGAGCGAAGCGAGCGGAGGACCATGTGCGAAGTTAACAGTACCCTTTTAATTTACAAAATTACACAGAATAATAATTAAAATTTTTGACGAAATGATTATGGATATCTGAAACAAGAAAATTATACTTTTATCATCGATCTTTGCACAATGCACTATTTCTAAGTGACGTTGACTACCATATAACATACAAGTACACGTATGACGACGCGATGGCTCGCGGCTCTTGACTACAAGGTTTACACTGTCCGTACCCCGTACCTGCTTGTCTGTAGCACTTACGTCTAGCCCCTGCGATATAACTATTCGCAATCATGTGCAGTTGCGTTTTATGATCAAGGAGCCACACTCCGGGACGCAACCAAACAAAGTTTCTGACCTTGCACTGTGCAGGGTCAGATTCTGCGCTTTTGATACGGCTGCCCGGGTTCGATCCCCGTCGGTGATAAAAGTTGTTCTTGTATTTTTGTAAATTTGGGTTAGTTTGGGTTAACTTTGTTTGGTTCCGTCCCGGAGCGTGGCTCCTTGATCACGTAGTGCTGGCAGCACTACGAGACCCCATGAAAGCAATTCGCTGGACCGTGTAGAGATGGGTAAAGAATGCAACGTCGCAAACAGCTGATTATAAAATGGAACTGCGCATGATTGCTAATGGTTATACCGCAGAGGCTAGATGCTATTCGCGTTTACCTACAGCAATTTTGAGCCTTGACGCATGCGTACGTGCTAATTCATATATTGTCAAGGTTGTTTTTCTTGATTTTGGGTATTGCCTCGGGTTCTTTTGTTAGGTTTATGAAATATTAGAACAACACCGGACTGCTGCCAAATGCACAGGTCCGACGGTCGAAAAATTTATTAGTCCAGCGACCAAACGTGGATGCTTACTTCCGCGCGATTACAGCGATAAGGCGCTTTAAAAAACCAGTCAATTGATTTGAGTATCTTACTGTTGCGTTCCGATTGGATTTAAGTACAAACACTACCTGTGAATCATTGTTAGAAAAGATTGGATCTTTGGTAAGATTCGATTGTCGTACTGCATTTTTTATTTTTTTTTCTTGATTTTGAACATGCCTTGGGTTAGTTTTGTTTGGTTGCGTCCTCGTCGCGAGCGGAGGGCCATGTGTGTAGTGAAATATTAGCTTAATGATTTCTTTCAACGCCTCTGGTAGTGTAGTAGTTACACGTTCTGATTGTCATTCCTACGCCCCGAGTTCGATTCCTGTCGGTCGCAAAACGTGTTTTGTTTACTTATTTTTAAGGTTAAGTTGTTTTTTTATTAATTTATTCTTATTCCAGATGGATCTAGAAACCGGTCCTAGAAGCTACCTCTTGTATACAATCAAAATCACTATCATTTAGGACATACATTTTCTACTGTACTTGAACCAATCAGCGCAAATGCACTTACATCTACAATGTAGATTTTGTCAGCGCGGCTATAATCAAAGCAATTCGTAGCGTCAAAACTTCAGATTGCGTTATATATTATATCTGGTTTAGGGAAGATCGATTTGAACTATAGATAGGGCTTTTGACTGAATCAAAGTTCAGCTTCATGTGTTGAGTTGACATCCCTAAACGGGCTCATAAAGTGCACGGCCTAGAAACCGGTCCTATAACGGCATCGTTATGATAATTTCGCAGATGTAAAAATCTAATAAAAATGCTCTTAACATTACCTGACAACAACGGATACTTAGTACTTTTATGAATGTGTTTTTAAAGAAAATATACTAGGCGCATTAAAACATCACCGGCATATGTCTTTAAAAATAAAATATTAACGGCTAGGACGCTAATACTATGCTTTAAAATAGAATCTCGAACGAGACTATCTCCAGAACTCCAGACGAGAAGAGACTTTGTGAAAGTCTCGTCTCGTAGACATCCCTACTTGGCACTATAGAATACCGGAGGAATGTTTAATCAAACCAATGTAGAATAGCAACAATATTAGCCTCAGTTAAATTTTGAAATAGCTTCAGTTATTATTTTGACAACTTCATTAGGATAGAAAATTAAAGGAGCGAAATAAAATAACTCTTTTTGTTCCCAATAATCCAGGCGTTAGGTAGTTTTAGAGAGGAACAACTAGGGAAGTGTTAAGGAATTTAATGGTTAACACCAGTTCAGTAGTAAGTAACAAACTATAGTACCAATAATACTCCCAAAAGTTTGCATCGATCTGGACAAACTTTAGTTTTAACAGAATCTTGGTAACTGAGAATAAATATGACGTAAATGCGACACCGCAGTTGCAGCAATTTTCTGTAATTTCTTTAAGTTCCATGTTTTCTCAAACAACAACCAAGCTTAAAGCTGGTGGCTCTAGTGGTATCTATTGAAATAGACGATACAATTTGAAGCAAAATATATACAAAAATTTCACAGATTACGCTACATATTATATCTGGTTTACAAAAAGGTCAATTTAAACTATAGGTAGAACTTTTGATGGTATCAAAATTCGGTCTCTTGTGTTGAGTTGAGACCCTCCAAAAGGGTTGATGAAGTGCAGCGCCTAGAAACCGATCTCATAAGCTACCTCTGGGATAACATATACAATAAATACAGCATGATTATGATCGTTTCGCACATTTAAAAAAAAATGCTCCTTAATGTCGGTTGATTAAGGATAAAGACTAGGCCTAGAAACCGGTCCTATAAGCTTCCTTTGGGGTAACATATATAATCACAAACATAATCATCATGGTCGATTCACACATGTAAATATCGAATAAACACATTCTCTTCGTTTTCATCTTTACATGACAACGGATATTTAGCGTTTCTGTGAATAAAACATTACTTTAGGTACATTAAAATGCCATCAAGCTGGTCTTCAAAAATGAAACATTAACGGACAGGACGTTAACAATATGCTATACAATAGAATCTCGAACGCGACTATCTCCAGAACTCTAGACGTGACGCGACTTTGTAAAAGCCTCGTCTCGTGGACATCCCTACTTAGTACTATAGAATAAACCGAGTATTGTTAGATTAAGCCAATATAGAACAGTAACAATATTAACTTTTTAGTTATTATTTTGACCACTGCATTAGGATAGAAAATTAAAGGTGTGAAATGGAATAATTAATCCAGGAGTTAGATAGTTTTAGAAAGGAATAACAAGGGAAGTGTAAATTTTTCACTAATGATTTTATAGTTAATACCAGCTCAATATTCAGTAACAAACCATAGTGCTAATAATACACCCCAGACTTTGAATAGTTCTGGAGTATCTTTATTTTGAACAGAATCTTGATAGCTGATAAGAACAAATTTCACGGTAAACGTGACAAGTAAACCTACTTTATGATTTCCTTTCTTCAAGTTCGATGTTTGCTGAAACAACACCACTTTATATAAGAGAAGAAAGTTTAAAGCTGGGACTCTAATGGAATCTAATACAATATATGCTAAAATTTGAGGAAAAGTATATATAATAATAATTGCCGTTTATATAAACCATTGGTACTACGATCAAGGTGGGCAAAACCTTATCTAATAAAACAGGTAAATTGCTATCTAGCCAACGCCGCATCTACATATTCTAAATGAACGCGAATTTACAAATAAAATGAGTTAAATTATCCTGGATAATATTATCACAAAAGGTCGGTGCTTACACAGAGAAACCTTATTTTTAATGACAGTGGGTGCTTGTAAGGTTGTCAATGGGTTTCGCAAAAGAAAACTTGCCCCGAAAACCTCAGGATTGTTGACTTCTTAATTCCACTCATAAACGTATTCTGAAATATGTTTCTCTTGGGCAGCATGATATACGTCAAAAAATATCGGACGCATTATTATTATTATTATTAATTATGCAACGATCAATAATATTATATTAACTTTTTTTATTTTGTGTTTTAAGGTAATAAAAAATTACCCAAACTAGTGCATTTTTTCGGGATCACTCCCAAAATTTCGGCATTAGACAAACTGTGACGTGGAAGGGTTGATCCCATTGGAAGCTTTTTTTTTTTTAATTAATATATTTATTGCAGGGTCCGATGCCAACTTTTTGAATCCGTTTGCACATAATATTTCAAACTTATAACGAGAATGACGTTTGAAAGACATCACGCAATTATTTCCAGATAACCATTCTTTTTGTGAAGGTTTGCGTTTCATACTTCTTGGCAATTAACTAGCCACAGAAAATGCGATATCAATAATACCTGTATACTGGGCATTTTGAAGCAAAATTTATTGTTTTAAGGTGAGATAATAGAACAGTGTATATTGTAACAAGTGCTAAGGTTAAGATCTCACTGAAAAATAAAGTAAAATTTTTTGGTCCGTATGTAAAATGAATGTTTTCTTATGGGTTTATTTTGATTTTGATGAAATTTAGCATTAATGTCAGTCATTAAATATGCGTCCCAAACTTTATCCACATATATCATCGACTCTGAAGTGTTCTACTGTCATGTACTGTCGCTAAAGCAGAAGGGAGATTTAAATAATAATGACCAATTAGAAGGTTAGGTTTATACTGGAATAAACTTCCTAAAATGTTGTTCGACGATGTGCAGAAATAGATCAGATATTTCGAGATACAAATCCTTAAAGCAAGGATGTTGGAAGTTATAAGCTTTAGGCCATTGAATTGTTGTATTAATACTGACCACACAATTATGTACAGGATGATTGGTATTTTAGTTGCAAACTAATATATAACCATTAATTGAAAATAATTAAATACAAACTATAATCAACAAACGTTACATATAGCCAATTCTTGAGCATATTAAAATTACAGCAAAATAATTAAAATACAATACTTAGCGTAATTATATCTTTAAACAGGGCCGGACTGGGCCTGAAAATCGGCCTGGGCGCCAAATGGGATTACCGGCCCTATCCTCGGGCTCTCATATTTATTTTTAAATAGGAGTAGGCGTTTTAAAATTGTATGAATTTATGATTTATTTTCATTTAGATGCATAATTTTGAAAAGGATAAGTATACAAAAAAACGGCGACAGAAACATACGTTTCGTAGAATGGCCAGAACTGATTTTTAATATGCTCTAGTATAATAATAATTGTGCCTCCTTCCACCTCGCACATGTGGATGAGGGAGAAGCTTCGCATATATTGTGTCCGCGCGGCGGCATCGTCTTTCGTATCTGTTTATGGGTAATTTGTGCTATTACTAGAAACTTTGATCATGTTTTAACACAATATACAGGATGGGCCAGCGTAATTTTTACAGAGGCATTTTCGAGCAACTGATTAATTTTTTTGAGAAACTCTCAGACCCGCCAAGCCGATTTTGTTTTCGAGGGGGACGTTGATTATTAACAAGGTCATCTTCATGCCTGCTGCCCTCTAAGAGGGGGTGACAGCACCCCTAAATTGTTAAATGAAAAGGGGGGTGTTGAATGATATCTCGTTTAAATGGTCTTTTTAATTCCTACATCTTGAGGTTTCAATTTTTAAAATTGGTCAAACGGTTACAAAGTTATGGGCCCTTTATTCTATATCCTACGTCTTTTTTCGACTTTAAGAGGTTATACAGCGCTGTTGACGTAGAAAAAATGGGTGTCTATGTTTCTTACCTTAACTTTTTATACCCTATTTAATGACATACATTTAAAAATAATTTCTTTTTGACAAAAATGGCTGCCGCCGCCGCAGTGTTGCCGTTTCAGTATAATTGTACTGAATTCAGCACCAAAAAAAACTGTACTTTGATACAACTTTTTAAAATATTACGAAATTCGTTAGGCTTTTTTTTGGCAAAGCGACCGGCCCATTTTTGGGACCGGCCCACCGGGCGATCGCCCGATCGCCCGATGGCCCAGTCCGGGCCTGTCTTTAAAGAAAGAATACCTTTTAGTGCAAATAAGTCATAAAATATTCTACAGGGTGGTATTTTAAAGAACAGTACTAAAATAATATTTTTTTTTTAGAAAACCTGGTTCCGACTGAATCGAATATACATGTGAGATGCTACATCTTTATTTGTATTTTACAAAAGTACTCTTTCTTTAATTTTAACTGAAAAATCATTAATGCTATACGTTTTGTCATTCAATGCTATAAAAGTGAACACTTCTTAATATCCATGTAGAACTTTTGACATGCTAAAAATAAGCCAAATTTGGCGATTTAATTAGGATTTTCAATAAATTGTTCGGATAGGTTTGATATTTCAATAATGGGCATTTTACCAGGCTATAACTCCGCAATTAATATACTAAAAATATTGTACATAATTTGCGTTCATTTTTATAGTAGCCAATAGCCGATACAATATTGATATCAATTTTTAAAATAAGAGGAATTAAACAGAGAAGGAATTAAAAATTTCTACAATAATCACGAACGTTCAAGCTATTTTTGAAGGCTGTCCTCAAGTACGAGATTCGGTGAACGTACGGATATGTATTTTAGGGAATAACCTCATGGAACCACTGATTCTACCGAATAAGTGAAATGACTCAGTTTTATTTATTTATCTATTAATTATACTATTATTAATTCTACGTTAGCGTATTATGTATCTTATGAATTTTAGCCATTTATGCCATGGTCTCTTCTAACCTTGTCTAATTCGTTTCCCTTTGAGACAGGGAATCAAGCGAAATTAGGAGTTAAAATTATAGGTTTTTAAAAAATGCCTTTGATTAATCAAATTGTAAGGTATAAACTGCTCATGATAAAGGTAACTTAGTCAAAATGTGATGTTATTAGTTTTTCTAACATTCATCAACCTAGCTAAAAATTATTCTTATTTATTGATTTTACAATTAGCTCTGTGTCAATCAAACATATTTCCTTTCGAAATATGCAAAGAACAATTTATTTTAAAATAACCAGTACTTCTTAAATTACATAACAAATCAAAATTTGTGTTGGGAATATGCTGTGAATGATGTTTGGGATTTATTTAGACACTTGTATGTATATACATGAATCATCAATGATAAATGATTTACAATTAAACGAGCATCAATATACAAACACCTAAAACAGTATTTCAGGTCTTGGGTTTCGCTGACGGTAGTCATTCATATCAAGTAATTTCATGTTTTTAGGGCAAACATATTACAGCAGCATACCAAAAGCATTAGTAGGATACAGCCAGCAAGCAGTGCAGAGGAAAAAGGAAGTAGAATATAAAAAAGCACATGGAAGCGAAACCAATTTAATAAAAAATTATTTACAAAACTGTACAAACATGATTTAACAAATCATACATTCTCCTCACACTAGCAACAGGCAAAAATATAAAAAACTGAAACAAAAAACAACTAAACATCATTAAACATATTATAGAATAGGCAAATAAAGCACAGCCAAGAACATGCTACTTTAAATTTCTTAAAATAAATAAATACACACCTAGCAAACATGTTTTTTTTCTTCAGTATAAAAACTCATCAAATACTTGCTCCATTTTGAAAAAAAAAAGCGTTTAAAATAAAGTATCATTATAATGTAGAGCGCCACATTAGGTGGCATAATTAAAAATCACTGCTCAGTATAAATCATCACGATTATTGACATTATTCTTGTATATTAGTGAAGAAAAATGCAATTTATAAGTCACGGTAAAAATTAAAAGCAGTTAACAATATGCTTTATTTTTGTAGCCTACATATAAGTTAAAGTATTTATATGTAGACAACAATCGAGAATAATTCAAATGGTAAATGGTATGACTTGAATCCTTCGATGACTAAACAGTATATTTCGAGACCTACAGATTCGTTAACATATAGGGCATACAAATCCTTCACGATTATTATTACCGGTCATATTGTCGTAAAAAATACGCATTAGTTTAGAGATCCAGACAATATCCATAAAAGACACTTCGGAATGCGCGTATCTTCCCCCTCAATCATGATTTAATAGTGAATATCTTCACATCAAGCCAGCCAAGTCTCTTTTTGAGATCTGGAGATAACTGTAATTGAAATCTGAAGTGTTTGTTTGGTTTTGCTGCATTTTTTAAATTACTTCTGCTGCATTCTAAAGAACTAATTAAAGTATAATTTAAATTATTAATGCTTTGAATTCTGGCTGAAATTTTTAGTTACTAACCAAAAATTTCAATATAAATATTCTTAGGACAATTCTTCAACAATTCTGAGATGTAGTAGAAATTTGTTGATCCACTTCGTTTGAGGTCCGAAGTGTCTTTGCCCACATGCGTTGAGAATTATCTTCGAATTACGTTGAGGCCAGCAGGCTGATTTTTAGAATATCAAGTTAAACATTACCCGAAACACCGAACATTAACAATAGACTAGAAGGTTCACTCTAAGCCCCGTCCCCTGCATTTGCCCATCGCGGAACCTGATGAAATGCTGATTAACTGCTCAGGCCTCGTGCCACGTCTGGTCTAACGTCTGGCGTCTCTCCTTTGTAAGCGCTACATCAAAAGTGCCGATTGAGGACCTTCTAGTCTCTTGCTAACTGTAGATAGTTACATTATACCACACTTGATATCGACGATAGCTAAATTATGGCCTTTCAGGACTGAATGCATGTTTTGAGACGATTTAATTGATGCTCAGAACAATTCTTGTTACACTCGGGTAAATACTTCCTTGTTTTCATCGCAAATTCAGCATTTCCCTTCATAGTCAGCTTGCACCGAACGACTCACACAATACGCTTTAGAAATATTATTTTTATCTAACTCAAACTGTTCATATATGAATCCACATTTCAGGAGCTTCAATTTGATTAATTATGATAGTTCAATGTCTAGACTTCGCTTCCGTATAAATAATACTGAACAAATATGACTATTATCATTTGAATTCTACATTTAGTTTCTGCATTAGAATGGAGCTGATATGATATGCTATCTCTACTCTCTTCAGCTGCCTATCAAATCACGCATGATTTCTTGATTCTGACGCCTAGTATTACAAATCTGGGATTAAGACCGTCGAGAATAAACAATGTTCTATAAAACATAGATAACGGCTTAGATCAGGATCATCAGTAAATTATGATTGCCGTTGACAAACAGAATAACTAGGAAGTCCACGACAAAACAAAGCATCAAATTTAAATGGAGACTTAAGCTGATGAGCCCTTATACTGATATATTCGTTTATAGTGGAATTGCTTAACTTACCATCTATCGTATCTGCCATATCAGGAGGCGCTAAATTTGACAGGTCATTGTTGTCAGGAAGGTCCGGTTGGCTACCCAGTGATAATCTACCTTCCTCTTGAAGCACACTGACGCTGCCACCCTATTTAAATATTGAATATGTTTATTTTGATTATAGTGGCTAATAATATCTAACTGCTACTTTTTGGAATATAATTAAAATTATAAAAACTACAATACAAAAGTGTAATTTTCTAAGTAGGTGCCACAACATTAAAACTTGAATAAAGATACATGAAATATGATATCTACTGTTAACCATTCTTCCTTGCGATTTCTTTATTAAATTTAATAAGTAGTTTTCTTATCATACTTCACAAGAAGAAGAAATTGTTAATTTACTAGTAAGTCTTGAATTATTTGAAGCTAGGTTTGAATATGAGTAAATCGTGTTAAAGATTTAAATAGTTATAAAATATAATTTGAACGCAATTACGGGTCCCCATATCAAAATCACGATCCTATGGGAATCACATTGGGAATATGGAAAACAAACTGATAGGGACAGGAATCATAAAAGTGCGATAGTACATCCACCCCGCAGTTTAGTTTTAATGGGTGGAGCAAGAGAAAATGCATGGCCCTCCGCTCGCTTCGGGGACGCAAGCAACTAAAACTAACCCAAGACATGCCCAAAATCAGTTC
>MU182556.1:300774-316423 GCA_016904865.1 Pissodes strobi | reverse complement strand
TCAGTAGTCTGGTTTTGTTTTACTCCGTTATTACTTATTTCGAAATTAAGTATTTCGTAATTGTTTACTTCGAATGGTTCCATTAATAGACTATCGTTTATATTACAGTTAATTACGACAGTTTTATTAGAGTGGTTGAAAATATCGATGATATAAGATCCGTTGTTAATACTTATAAGGGTAGGTTGTATTTCGATTTCCTCGTCTCGATAATAGGGTACCATCCATGTAGTATTATTTGGTAAGTTTGTCTTATGGGTAGTTTTGTGTATGGTTCTAGGGGGTATTTCGATTTTATATTGCTCAAAATTCTGTCTGTATTTGAAAGGAATTTCCATATACTGATTTTTGAGATTTTGATTTTTTAAGTCAATATTTAATTTTAGTTTGCAAAGGTCTTTAATTCCCAAAATTTCATCAAAGTATTCGTGGAATGGATAGAGAATAAATTCTATTGGTTCCGTTATACCGTAGCATAAAAATAAGGGAATGTTTGCTTTACTTGTGGCTTTTTTATATCCAGCACAAGTTTGAAGGGTGCTTATATATGGCTTAATTAATTCAGGAAAAAAGGTTTCAGCTAATGAAGGTCTAAGGAGAGATGCATGAGAACCAGTATTGATAAGTAGTCTAATATTATAATTAGGAACTTCGATAATAGGGTAGTTGGTTTTTTTGGAAGGTATTTAAGCTGAGGCAAGGTTTTTCTCGTCCGAGGCTTGTAATTGAAAATTTTCAAGTTGTTCAACTAATGTTTCCTCAGAAAGTTCTGGTTCCTCAAGATCTAGAGCATCTTCTGTATAGTAATAGTTACTACATTCATTTTCGTTTTCCTCAGTAGAATTGAATTGAGGGTCGTAGCATTCATTTTCTAGATGGGTTAATTCCTGAAATGAATAATGAGGTCTTCCTGAAGTTTGGAATTGATTTTGAAATGGTCTTTGTTGGGTTAGTTCTTCTGAATCGTGCTTACGCCAGACATTGGTTGTGGATATTGTTGCCTATTCCTTTGATTAGGGGTAAATGGTGGAGGAATATGCCTTTGGTTAGAGTTAAATGGTGGTTTTTGTATTTGTGTCTGATATTGCACATTATTTGGCACATTATTTCTACCATTATTTGGGACATTATTTGGGCGATTATTTGGGAATCTCCCAGGCTGTGTCATGTTTGGTATTCTAGAGACGTTCATAAAGGGCTGATGAGTCCTTTGAAACTTATTTGGTGAATGATTCGGTGTTCTCGAATTCTGTTTAGTTTGATTATGTAATAATTATTTTTAAAATAACCTTGACTTGTTAATATTTCAAAATTGGTAATAATATCAATTGCATTGTCTAAGTTTTGCGGATTTTGTACTATTAATAGTGTTCTTAATTCACTGGAAATATTAGCTACGAGATTTTGAGTGGCGGTTAACTCATTTTGTGAGATTAATATAGCTCTAGCTTCGATATTGTGAACTTCATTACATATTTTAGTATTTATTTGCGTAACTAAGGCTTTGAGTTTTTGAATATAATCTTGATTAGATTCATTCTTTTTCGTTAAGAATATTAATGATTGTTGTAAATTAGTTCTGGTAATTGGATCAATGAATTTTTGTTATAAAGCTATTTTAATTTCTTCCCAGGTTAATAAATCTGAGCGAGTAAGTAAAAAGTCTTCAGCTGGTCCTACAATTTTTGATTTCATAGCTAATAAAACATATTCTTGTTGCGATACATCATTAGAGAAATATCTAGTATGAAAGGCGTTGATTTGGTTTATAAAAGAATCTAAACGTGATGGCGTTCCATCAAAAGTTTTCAATAGGGTAACGGTAGATCTCAAAGCGTCAGCCATTTCTATCAAATTACTACAACTACTTAAATGTAAATCAGTTATATGGTTACTTATTCTAATAGATTGATCTTCTTATTCTAATAGATTGATCTTCAGAATTATTAAAAGGATTTTCAAAAAAATAATTGATCAATGTTTAAATCTAAATCTAAATTAGAAGTTAATAATGGATGATTTTCAGAAATATCAGAATATAGTTTTTCAATACTTAAACTAGATTGGTTACTTGTAGAAGGTTTAGAATGTTGAGAAGTTTGTCCTTCTTCTTTAAAATTCCTCTTTGGGTAAGTAATATCTTCTAATAACTTCTTGGAGAATTTATTCATTTCATTCTTAACTAACAGGTTGTGCAACTATAAGAATTCAAGATGACTTACAAGACAAGGCTTGATTCCAGTTTTCTTCCTGTATCAGACAATGGGATAGCTGAGGAGATACACTGCTCGGTTCACTCGCTGCCTGTAGTGGACACTAGCATAGGCCAATTTGTCCTACTGACGATCGTTGTGGCGTACCATAAAGCGATGCATCAGGAGTCACAAGATGCTTGACTGGGTTCTTGAAGTTCTTCTTGATCCTTTCTTAATTGTTGAAACAAAAGGTAGTGCACTGGTTGATCACTCTAATAAAACTCGTACAGGGTATCGCACTATACTCCGAGATTCCGATCTAATAAACGCACTCCGAAAGGATCCTACCGACTGCGCCAATTTTATTTACTTTCCGAAAACGATTGTTTTTAAAAAGTTTTATTTCGAGCTACAAGTGTTCAGTACAAAGCTTTCTTAATGACTAACCTACATTAGGCATGCTGCGTATATATAATGTTCCAGATTTTGCTGATCTTGCATATGACTAATACGTTAATATGAATAATAAGATGAGTAATAACAACAGTAATTCAGCGTAAATGGCCATATAATTGTATGTATACTTACTATATAATACAGAGTGTTTTTATTTTGTCCTACACTACAGTGATTTGTTTGATAAGAAAATAATTTTGATTAGTAGAGTTATGTAGGAGCAAACCTAATGTGGCGGGAGTTCCATATGTTCGTCTTTTTTCTTGATGTACTTTTTAAGAGATCTTTTTTAATAAATTATTTAAAATTATTTTTTATGCTCATGATTCATCATGTGATGCCCCACATGATGAATCAAAAGCAATATAAACTAATAAAAAAATAGTTTTTTCTAGATTTTTATGATTATGATTATTTGTCCACTAACACTAATATTGCCGCGAAACGTCCCTGCAAGCAGAATGAATGACCTACGTTGGGGTTTGGAACCTTCGGCAACATGCACTAAAACAGAGTTTACCCACAATACCGAAACAGAATTTTTGAGAGTTTTAATCATCTCCTGATGATACTAACATGGTTAGCGAAACGCGCGTCGAGTGCAAAAATTCTGTTTCGGTAGTGTGGATAAAACTCTGTTTTAGAGAATGAATGAAGAATATTAAATTTATATTAATAATCTCTATAAGCAGATTATTTTATTTATGAATCGAGTATGAAAGGGTACTAATCGAGTATGAAAGGGTACTAATTTGAGAACCTTGTTATTCTTGACTAGTAGCAATGCCATTTGTTCCTCCCATTGTTTATAATTTTCAGTAATTATGTCGTATTTATCCTCCAGGGGCTGTAGAATATTATCAAACAGTTTTAACTGCTCATTAAATATATTGCACACATATGTGTGTGTATAGTTGTGCAATTGTTTCGGGTGGCCTTAACAAACAATTAACTTCTCAACAGAATTTACTTTTCAAAAATCAAGCTTGCGAAGGGAAGTCCACGCGATTTATTCTGCGATTTACTATAATTTTGAAGTAATTCTGGTAATAAATATAAAGTTACCATCAATAGGCTACATAAACCTGTGTGTAATAATGAAAAGTGTGTAATCTTTACTTACTATGCTACTGAACATTTTATGGCTTATATACGATATATTATTTCATTTCTGTATTTTCAGGGAGGGTATAATGAAATCATGCTGGTTACCAAATCCAGATTTTAGACCAGGCGCGGCGGAATTAGTCGAGTATATCGCCAACAGTCCAAAACTTCTTACCCCTTGTTTGGACGTAGCTCTCGAATCAATCACACTAGACGAAGTCAACGACGTCTATTACAAATGTGATGGAGAAGGTTTTATGGAGAAATTTGAGGGACAGAAAAGTTCTGTGAAGAGTAAATTTAGTTTTATTAAATCTCTGTTTAAATTCCGTGGAAGACAATCGCCGGTGATGGCGATGGCACCGCCGCTTACAGGTGCGAAGGAATCTGTAAGTATACCATTAGAAAGTTACTGTCCAAAAGTGCCCCTATTGGGCACTAACAAATCAACCAATAGTCTAATTACTTTTGGGAAGTTCAACATGCAAAACAATAGGAGGGATTCCGGATGTCAAGGTGAAGACGACGAAGGCTTCGCTAATAGTCCGGCGAACGGTTATATCAATAATAGTAAGTTGTAATTTTAAAATAATGTATTTAACTTAGAGGTTGGTTCAATGATATGGTATGTTTTCAAAATATCTTGTGAATACTAGTTGTTGAAATAATTGTTTTATAATTATTTGCTGAAAAGTGCAAAATACAAGACTATTATACCACAGCTTATTCAATAACCAGCTACTCATCTTGCGGCGGCATCCTTTGATTTGGGAAAGTCAAGTGAACATTTTAGAAGAGGGCCATGGGTTAATATTTTTCTAAACGTCTGGGCATCTGAATAATACTTTTGACAGTTCGTTTAATTTAAAATGCGATGTTTTATCGTCTAAAATCCGTTTAAAAACGATTTTAAATGGCAAAATTGTATAAAAATCCGAAATTTCCGGTCTTTTTAGGGCAATAGCAGTAGCTTTGTACGAATTAGTCATGGATTTTGAAGCGAATATTAATTTTAAACTCAGTTCGATTCGTGTCATTACATTGCCTGAAAAATCACGAGACCGTGAAACTGAACCGCTCAGGGCACTGCCAGGATGCGCAGTGCCCGTCACTCCAACTTTCCGATTTCGATAGAGACGAGTAGCTGGTTATTGAATAAGCTGTGATTATACTTCATATATCATATGATTGATTGCCTGCGAATATCTTCTAGTTATCCGGTAACCTAGTGATACATGATGTATAGTAAACTAACCTTTAATTCCATGAGAATACCACATAGTCAAACTATTTTTGTTATTACTTACATTAACAAAGTGGTGTTTCTAATGGTACTGCAAAATATACCAGCAATTGCCTTAACGAGTTCTAAATCGAACCTAGGTTCAATTTATATCATAAAACGGGTGAAAATAATTGCAGTAAGCACATTATCTCAACAATTAATGTTATGTAGACAACCCGGTTAACTTAACCTCTAGGCTCAATATAATATACACTGGAGACTGATAACTCAATGAAACCTAAATATGTTTTAAATATCTATTTTTTTGACTATGTCGTAGCTTATTTTTTATAACATAATCATTGTTTACTGATTTTTTAAGTTTTATTCCGAAATATCTTAATGATACGTCACCCTATATATTTATTTGGTTAACTAATTTAAATATACATGTTGTGAATATATGTAGATGTAGATGAATAAGATATTTTTGAATATAATTTTAGAGAGATATTATAATATCATCACATCGAATATCATTATAGTTTAACTTTACTAAGAAGATTTCGCGATTGTACTTTTATTTGATTTCACAGCTAAAGCACTGATACTTTTTTGCTTCTTTCATATATTTTTAGAACTTGATTTTAGTGAACTGTCGCGCATGTCATGTCACCCTTGCCGTTAACATGATTGGTCATTACTATTAGAAAGTTCGCTTCCGTGTCAAGTCAGGACGCAACATTAGAATTAACATGACCTGTATGTTGATGCTCTTAGGATTACCCATTCTGATAAATGTTCACCATTACACCAATAACTTAAACTATTTCCCTGATCGAATTCTTAATCCTGTACTCTGCTTTAACAAAAGTTATTGGTCAATTGCCATCTGTGACAGATGTGAACTGATGTTTTAGACTAAAATTTTGTAGATATGCATAGTTCTGAATTTCATTTAATCTAGTATAAGTTCAATGTTTTCCTCATAGTTCTCTACATGTGAACCGTAATGGCCGAAAAATGTAATATTCTTTTCGATTTTCAAAAGGGTCATTCTTCTCCTATAATTAGGTAACAGGGAACTGTCAACTTCTATGGCGACGAGAATTGTGGCTTTTAAAGGTACGTTCATCCAATGTCAGCTGCCGCATTCCATAAATTTAAAATTTTTGATAGACCGCCTGGAACTTTAACCGAGAATAACAAGAAGCGACAAACGCCGTCGGCACCTTTGAAGTTGGAGAGCCAAGTTCAATTTGTCATATGTGACAGATGACCGGTTTAATATACTGAGAGAAATGTCGTGAAGGGAAAAGAAACGCCATACACCGATAAAACTTGCAATTAATTACATGTTTATTGTTTACTTTATAGTAGTTATATTTTAGGATTTAACGGTTTAACTCAGTTTACTGATTTATCGCGTTCTAACCTTTTTGAAGTGAATGCTTCTTTGATTTCATGAGAGTGATTTTTCAAGGTCGCATCACGACATGGTTTATGTTTTCGTATCGTTGATTGGACGAATAACCCAAGCTAACCAAATCTATTAAAATTGATTATAACGTATCGGAACCGCCTCAAATGACTAAAATATGTTGAGAATAAGTGAAACTAACCGAAAGTTGAATCGACGACTAACCCAATCAAACTAACCAAATTTATTAAAATTAATTTATAACGTATCGTAACCGGTTCAAATGACTAAAATAAGTTGAGACTATGTATAACTAAACGAAAGTTGATTGGACGACCAACCCCAACTAACCAAATCTATTAAAATTGATTATATCGTATCGGAACCGGTCCGGATGTAAAAAGTCGATCAGTTACACGTACTATTAACATATGTCAAAAGGAACAAATAACGATGTATATTCTAATATGTCATGATGGATATATCGTTGTAATGTCATTGTAATATGTCAAGATGTATGTTAAAATACTGTAAATTCATTCCTTATTAAAATATGACTATGTACGATTCGGTCATTCAAACGTTTTAAGAACGTGTAAAATGTGACAGATGAATATATTCGACATCGAAAAAATTGCTTAACACAAGATTTGCATTTTTTTGATGCTCTATTGTTTGGAATTAAAATATGACACGTGCAACTGTCACATTTGAGAGTTACAGCTGTCAAATTCGTTTATATTAATCTGACATATGTCAAAATACATTGTTAACATTTTGACATATTTATGCAGTAGGGTCCGAAACTAAAACAAGTAAAGAAGTTGGATGATCACCATATTGATATGTTTCACTTAATAATACCACCGTTGGCACAACCATTTACCAAATCTTTGACGTAACGGACGCAGACATGCGTCAGCGCTGCTCTCTCATGATATTTTGGAAAAAGTTTCGAATTCTTCTAAATTAAAAATCGGTAATTGATAAAGTATTAAAAGCTATACAAAAAATGTCGCAAATTTTTTTTCTGTGTAGTTCATAGGTAAGCGAGAAATTCATGCAATACAAGAGGAAACTGAAAAAGTTTGATTCATTTACGATTTATTCGAAATAACTTTGTTATTAAAGGTCCTATTGAAAAAAAAGTATTAATATATTGGAGATAAATTCAAAACATATTTTTCTGCACAAACCAATTTATTCCAACTGTCATTGTTCTATAGATAATTGAAAATATATCCGAAATATATATCGTGTTCATTTATAAAAAATTTTCATTGTTTTCATGTTTCGAGTTCAAATTTGGTCATCATATAAAATATACAGTTACTATATAAGCAGAGAAATATTGATTAAGCATATTCACATTTACACAAACACTTAGCATAAAACAACGGGTTAATTTAAAAAGATTGTCATAATAATATATATTTAATGAATAATTTACATATTATTTTTCAAAAAATGACGTCAAATGACGATATTAAAGTAGTGGTAAAAAATTAAAATATAGGTAACATCTCTCACTATCATATTAACTCATAATATGTAACATAAAATTAACCACATTTTTTAATGATTAAAAATATATGTCAAAATATAATACTACACATTTGACAGCTCTAGCTGTCAAATGTGACAGTTGTACGTGTTATATTTTATTTCCAAACGACAGAGCATCTACAATAGTATATTGTGCAACAAGTTTTGTAAAAGACTCTGCACACTAGTATGAGGTTTGTGCACGAGCCGTAGGCGAGTGCTACAAGTCATACGAGTGTGCAAAGAGTCAGTTTCAAACGTGTTGCACACGATCCTTTTTCTACGACTGCAGAAAATAAGGATTAATATGCGATTTTTATTATTTTAAATCTATTAACTTTTGACAGGACTGTGTGAAAATTTTTCATACGCAGCGCCGTGTGAAAAGTTTTATTTTTGACTGGTTGACACTAACGAGGTTGACATTAACGAATTGTTTATGAATTATTTTTAAAAAAGCACACTTATTGCATTGTTTTCTAAATAAGGAATTTTATTAAATAAATTCAACAAATAATTAAAAAACAATAGACATATTCCTTATTGTGTTTTTAATAAAACATTTAGCATTTCGTGGTATTATTGGAACACATCTCCTCGTCTCATAGGCGAATAGGTAGGACTCGGAACTTCGCTAGTACTGACCATAAAATTTCGATGTTTAAGAACGTAGTACTTGGATACTATTTTATTTCTTTTTGTATTCCTCACGAGGTTTAACGATGGTTGCATAAAAACAAGAGTTTCTTGTATCTTTTTAAACAGGTTATTTTCCAATAGATCTATACCAGCGTTCTTTACTAAATATTTTAAAAGTGGCAAGTTACTGTGTTGGTTATCTATTTCTTCGACACTTTCCCAAAATTTACACAAGCAATACTTTTTGTAAATATTGTCCATTGTAAATATAGAAATTTGTGATAACCTTTTGCATTATTGTTTTGACAGTTTGCTTACGAGTAATAGTTGCTGCCACAGCCTTCTAGAATTCGTGAGTAAAATTATGGTTCAAACTCATAATGTTATTATTTAATAATCTTTTCATATTAAATTGTACTAAAAATATATATTTACTTAAATTGTAGTAAGATTAGTGGCGGTTGAATAGAAAGCATATTAATGTTAAAACCCTACTTTGAGCAAACCATATTACTAAAGTTTAAGGTAACTCTACAAAAGACATAGGCATATGTGTATCTAATAATATATCACAAAATAGATAATTTTAAATAATATGTTTGTTCCTGTAACTTTAGTAGAACAATCTTTAAAAAAAATAAGTTAGTAATACCTATAAGTAATTAAATGAAGGGTAAAGGCTGTGTGCATGTACGAAACATAGCAATGAAACACCTTGTATATCATGCAAATTTTAATCCAAAAGGAATCATGAAGAGCGTAACAGAGCGCTTTCGGCCGTAGCCATCATCAGTGTTACTTGTCAGTAGACAAAGGACATATCCATGGATCAAACACAACAAAAATCGATACTGATCACAATTAAATATCATACATTGTGCGTCACATTATGAGAAATGGTTCACATAATTTAGATTAAAATAAAAATTAAAATATATGAAAATAACAGCAAAAGCATGATACAAAGACTCGTGCTTTTGGATGACACATTAATGTGCAGTTTTGAACTGTGTGCTGGTATATTTTGTCTTTCAATCGAATTCGTGTATGTTATATTTTCGATTATGTTTCGTGAACATGAAGGAACGAACCAGTGCCTGCGGGGAAGTTTCTGATTCTTGTATTTCATGTTGTGATAAGGACGTCGAAGTTTAGCTTAGAGATTTCTGAATTTTGTTTGCAATTTTTAGTTTATTTGCAATTGAATCGTCTACGTATCCTTCTGCCACTCCACTAGGACGCCATCCCCCATGGCGTTTAAGTAAGTAAATCCTCACCAGCATTAACAAGTATTGTTGCCGATGAGCGCCGAAAACAATGGCCTGTATATTCGCTCGGATTAGGCAGTTTCAAAAAACTGGCTATTTCTGTAGCCATGCGGCTTATTAATGCAACTTGCCTAGTGCATTTTCCATTTTGATAATTTATGAAAATTCTGTTTACGGATATATTAGTGGGTCTGAGATTGGCATACCTTTTACATATATTGTAGAAGTTTCCAGTTACAGTAAATGATCGGGACATATTATTTTTTGTACTTGTTAATTTGATCAACATAGCCGAATTTAAATCTTCCATGTTACTGACTGATAATTTATGTAATTCGTCACGTCTACAAGCTCCTGCCAGACCAATAGCAACTGCAGCCTAAAAAGTTAAATGTGTTAATTAAAAACTTTTAGCAAGTTTACGGGTGAGAACATTTTTTGTACTGTAAAGTTTGCTTTCAGTATGTACTTTTATTAGCAGGTATAGCTGATCCGGTGCTGTATTCAAAAATTGTGAAAAATCCTCCTAGAATTTTGGACTCCTTTGGTGTATATTTTTCTGATCTTCGTTCGTTTTATTTTTATGGTAGCTTTTAGCATAGAAAATATCGACCATAACGTGGATGCTTTATATTTCCTCGATAGTTCTTCTACTTCTAGCAGTACATTTTCTGCAGAAGAAGAAGACTTAACATTGTTTCTTGCTTTCCACCCCTCAAATTTTTGGTATGTGGTCTCGTACCTGTATCTTGAAGTTTCCGGCAAAAGATTTAGCGAGACGCTTGTAGCTTTCTCTTTTATTTCTGGCGGTGTACATTCAAATTCACTATCACTCTCCATTTTTACACGGCAGAAGATAATTTTTTCTAACTATACTTTTGACATGTTGAATTTAAAATAAGTGTAATCAGGCAACTGAAAATCACGACCTACTTGATTCAAATTTTTGTGACATTCTTGCTGTGTATCCATCATTTTGGCCAAACCAGACCCAACCTATGTGAAAAAATTGCACACAGTAGTATCATACATCATGTGAAATTAGTCATTTTCAGATCCTGTTTGACGTGCGTTTTTAGACACTTTTCATAGCAGTCGGAGAAAAATACAAATCAATTTTTACGATATCTGTTATATTAATTAATCTGTCACATTTGACATTTTCTTAAAACGTTTGATTGGCTGAATCGTGCATATTTTAATAAGGAATGATTTTACAATATTTTAACATTTTTGACACATTACAACGATATATCCATCATGACATATTCGTATATACATCAGTATTTGTTTCTTTTGACATATGTTAATAGTACGTGTCACGGATTGACTTTTTACATCCGGATCGGTTCCGATATACGTTATAATCAATTTTATTAAATTTGGTTAGTTTGGGTTAATTCTTCCAATCAACTTTAGGTTAGATTCACTTAGTCTCAACTTATTTTAATCATTTGAACCGGTTTACATATACCAGTTTTCGTTCAGGATCGTCGTTTTACCCCGGCTACATGTCCTGAAAATGTCAGCCGTTTAGCTATACTCGAACATGCTTAATTAAAAGGGCGTTTCACTTTGATAAACGTTTTATTTTTTCTGACTTTACCCTCGCTAAAAAAGTCATTTCAATAATAATTAACACACAAACAAAGCAAAGGAAACTGGCGTTCACGCAAAAATTCTGTCGTCGACGACTGTACTAAACAAATCTCTGACTACACTAAACTAACAAGCATGTGGAGATGACAGTTGGCCGGTCTACCTCCCACTCCAAATTTTTGGGCGGGATTTATGTTGTCGTTTCTCTGCGGTTGTTATTGTCGGATATTAATGAAACATAAACGTCTTTGGAATTTTGACGTTATCTCCTTGCCCTTATGAAATAAAAACCTCACGTTTAGTCCATACTTGTTTCATTGTTGTCAATTGTCTGGCATAGGCGTACTATGAGGTTTGAAAAATAAAACGCTTGGTATTTTCCTTTCATTTCCTTAGCCTGTGCATATTTCATGCCCCATAACACGCCTATGCACGATAATTACCAACATTAAAGCAAAGGTGAATTAATAGTATATTATTATTGTACACAAACTGTTTGGCATTAGTTTGTGAAGCGTGAACTAGAGAAATGCTATAATTTATAAATATTGAATTATTTCATAAGAACAATGAGTAATCTAGCGGATGTATTAAAAAACTTGAATAATTAATTGCCAGCGGAATAAAAATTGATATTTCCCTGTTACGCAATTACACCCGGAGAATGACTCTTTCGAAAGGCCAAAATAATATTCGAATGAAATTTAATTTGGCCGAGTATAAATAATTGAAACTAAGCCATTTTTAGGCTGTTCATGTGTGTTGATCAAGTTAATAATGGCTATTGTTAAGTTTTTTTTTTATTTATAATATCAATGAAAGAATTCTTTGCTATCATTCTAGGTATAAGTTTAATTATTATTATAAGAAGTTACAACCAAGACACTATTTTCTCAAATTAACAGCTGCAAATAAGCAGTTATTAAGAATAAAGCAAAAGGTTATTAGAACCATTAAAAATATATAACAAATAGTGTAAAGTTTTCAGTATCATGGTTGGCAATTTAAAAAATAACTCCAATATTAACCAACTGGATTGTTCATTTTCAATATAGATTAGATGAATTGGACTTATTTTGGGAAACGTTAGCAAATACATCACTAAAGCTGCATTTCTGCTTCTGTAAAAAGTGAAACATTCCTTATTAACTTCTACATTTTGTGTATAGTAAGTTTCCTAAGTATCTATTAGGTACATTTCGTTTATTTATAAAATAAAAACCAGTTAAGTAGGAATAGTTTTGCTAAATTAGACGAAACGGAAGACTAGCAGAACATTTCTGAGCTGAGCTGTTCGCGGTCTCCCGAGATTCTATGGAAAAGATCACCTTTAAAGGGTGGATTCAATTTTCTCATTCGATTTTCCAAAATATTTCTCATTTAATCGATTTTCACATGGTCCCCAAATACATACTTCCTGAATTTCTAATCCACTATTTGGGTTACTTATCCAGCTGCTCATCTGTTCTGTAGGAATTTAATTAATTACTCGATGGAATATACTAATTGTATTTATTCTTTGATAATTTTATTCTTTACTGTTAGGTAGTATTATTCTTGCTTTTCCTTGTGTAAATTAAGTCACCACCAATTTATTGTTAAATGTTGTAATGTGTTGACCTTAGTAAATAAAACTCGATAGAATCGTGGCCATTTTTTGAAAATTCGAATCTTTTTTATTTAATCGGAAATTACATGCTGTTTAAAATATTTAATATATTACGCTCTGTTTTAACTGTTATTGCCGTTACAAAGTTCATTAGGAATGTTAAATGTATAGAAATTATGCAACAGATGCTTTTCATAAAATGGTTTTAATATTTTTTCGAAGTTTAATTGCGATTATTATGAATGGATACAATAAGCACAGAGTTGGTGAATATCCTCTATTCAACAATATTTTGCCCATTTGTAGCTAACGCATATCTATAATTTTATTAGTAAAGTGTTTTCGGATTAATAGTTTTAGAGAAAAATTTAAAATATTTGTAGAAAGTTATTTTAGTAGTCATTTTGTCGAGTGTCTGTTATCTGTTATACATGCATGTGTTTCATTGAAAATATATATTTTGGCTATGTTGGGAAACGTTTAGTCCTGACAATAGTTTTATATTGATTAAACTTATTTATAAGCTCTTATTGGAACCAGAGTCTCAAAAATCTTCAGTCAATATTCTGATTATTTCGTTCAATAGGACAATATCCACTGCAGTAATGCAGCGACAGTTCACACATTAGAAACCATTTAAAATGTGTACTGTTTAGAAGTTTATCATTTTCGCAAGATTACAGTTATGGGCTTCAGATTTAGCTGTTTTATAAGCAGGAGTTAAAAAATTAAACCATTTTCATGTATGTTTTTTTATTTAAAGGAAAACATATTTTTCGCATTTAGTGAAGGAACATTAAAATCTTAAAATATTGCATTGATACTCAATTTTGTGAACCATTTAGGGCGAGCATTGAAACTACAATAAAATCCTTTTGAAAGAGCCCTAATTTTGAGCCCGATTCTTTAATTCTTTCTCTGTAGTTCCCCTGCTTTTAAATTATTGAGAAACGTTCTTTCTGCGGATATTGTTCTAATTTTTCGAAGCGTGAAGCGTAAATAATTTCCGGCATAATATCGGAACAGCTAGTGTTTGAATAATTGTCTTTATTACCTAGAATATTTTTTGAAGCAAATCCATATTCTATAGTTTCTTGGTTTTCCGGCATTAGAGCGCCTATTTGATTGCCTTGATTCATCTGCTTCCAGAGTTGACACACTGTCGTCGTGAATTGGGCCATCAACTCATGCATGACCCAATTCATGATCTGCACGGATCTCCAGCTCCATGAAGAAACCCTCTACAGAACTTACTATTAACATAATATCAGATGTTGTTATGATATAAATATTTAGGTATTATGAAATTATTTTATTTTGAATATACGTATACGTATAAAAACGTATAAAAGTTTTCATCAATATACAACTTTATAGTATGTTACCAGGTTATTTTAAAACTGAAATGAGAAACAAATAATCGTCAGCTTTATAGAATAAGGGCCACTACTTTGACCTCCGATTGGTTACTGGTAAACGAATCAATGTTTTGAATATCATACATCTATTAATGTCATACTGACATTCACACATTCAAAACACTGATTAGTGTTCCAAAGCATTGGAGTTGGATCTCTTTAGCGAGTACTAATGTTATAAGCCAACAGAATTATTTTACCCGCTGGGTATTTTTGATGTGAACGTTAAATAATAAACCAAACTGGATCATTTATTTTCTGATAAGTACAATTTTCATGGAATAGTCTGCAAAATATTTCTATTGTTTGTTTTTAATTTTATTCTGCTGTAAACTGTCGGTACGCTATCTATTTCTCTTACACATTACGCATGAAATGATTTAAAGCAATTCATAAATAAAAGTTCGATTGTGCATTAATAATACACAATATGCAATTGCTTGGTCCCTTAATATGGTTTGCTTGCTGATCTATATTCCAGAATATTTCCCTCATGTATAAAAAATCCCATTAGAGGGGTGCAATTACCGAAAAATTACAGCGATAATTGCACTGTAGAAACCGAAAGAGCACAGCGATAATTGCATCGTACGTTTCTATGGTAATTCCATTGTAAACCTACGATGTCAGCGACAATTTATATATAACGTCAAAGTCAAATGAATATATATATTATTAAAAATGTCTCGTTTCGGATAAAAAAATCATATTTTTGCGTCCCTTTACTTTGTTTACAGTTACATGTACGTTTTTGTATGAAAAAAAAAAGAATAAAAAGGTATTTTTTAAAACCATGTCTTTATTCGGGAAATATTCCCCCGAATTACACTCGTGCATCAAAATAACCAGATAATTTTGCATTCGAGCGTGTTGTCTTAGAAAAACTGCATTCGGTCATTTTCATATTTTGGAAAAAGAGCCCTCCACCTTCGGTGTCGGGCTCTTTCTCCAAAATATGAAAATTAACTCATGCAGTTTTTAGACAACACGCTGTCATGCAAAATTATCGGTAATTTTGATGCACTTGTGCAATTACTTCCGATAATCACGATAACCTCGGCTTGTCATTACCGAATGATTTCGGTTATTATCAAGTTGCCATTGTGGTAATTTAGAATGATCTTTTCCCTTTGTATACTAATATTCACTTCTTAAAATTTAGTAGTCA
>MU182556.1:280930-295774 GCA_016904865.1 Pissodes strobi | reverse complement strand
TATTATTCATTTTAAGAAAAAAAGTTATTCTTCATAAAATGCTCTGCTTGTTGCCAAAACACAGTTGCATAATTCAAATTTGAGATAGCATATACAGGATGCGCAAAAAATTAAAACTAATTCAGGAGAGAAGGTACCGTTAATTTTTTATTTTGAGACTGTCTGAGGGTGTCTCTTGTTGAAAATTTCTGCAGCTTCACGAAATGTTTTGTAATTTTCTCCAACAATTAAAGTTATTTCAATTTCATCTTCTTTGCTTAACTTCAATGGCATTATTATTAATTCGATACTTAATACAATATTTCAGTCAAATGTCAAAACTGACAGTGACACTGTCATTAACAATCGCTGAACAAGGACATTTTCTGGTATGTTGGCAATAAGTAAGGGAAGAAACTGATTATTAACCTAAAGTATCATATTTTCTAAATTATTTCAGGTAGAAAGATTTAACTCTAAATCTAGTTACACTCTTTTAATTCTAACTAAGAATTTGCTATTTACTATATAAAATAAAAATTAACGGTACTTCTCTCCTGAATTAGTTTTAATTTTTTAATTTTTTTGAGCACCGTGTATATGCCATCTCAAATTAGAATTATGCATCTGTGTTTTGGCAACAAGCGGAGCATGTTATGTATACACATACGTACTTACATAGATCAACAAGTGAAATTCGGTGTGCAGGTAGGTATAGTATATAAATATGTATTTTTTGACGTATTCAATTGTTTTCTGTCACTTCAGGTTGGACCGGCAGTGACCCTTACCTTCTTATATTAAATGGGACACCCGGTATATTTTTACTTATTTCAATAGAAAATCTCATTGTGAGTACGATGACACCTCATTTGTCACTCTTTGGCATTTATCATCCTAAAATTTTCAATAAACATATCCAACAACGACATCGGTTGCAAAAAAATGTCAACAGCAGGCAGTGTTCCAAGCGGTCACCCATCCTAGTACTAACCACGCCCGGCGTTACTTACCTTCAGTGATCGGATAAGAACTGGTATTTTCAACGTGCTATGGCCGTTACCGGTACATTTTAGCCTGTTCAGAGAATAAAATCAAACACATTCGCATTTATAATATTAGTTAGGATTCTTTAATAATACTTACTCGCAGCTTCGGAGTGAATTAATTCACTGCACAAATTCGACACGAAAATCTAATGCCACCAGGAATAACATCAACATATGGACACAGCTTATCTACCTTATAATCTTGGGCCGACATCCTTTGGTTTTGGAAAGTCAATAACCATCTTTTCCAAATAGAAGAGAGCTATGACACAACATTGTTTTAAAAGTCTGTTCATCTGAATAATAATTGCTTTTTTACCGTCTAAATCTGTTTAAAAACGATTTTAAATGGCAAAATTTTATAAAAATCCGAAAAATCGGACTTTTTTAGGATGATAGCCGTGGCTTCGGACGAATTTGTCATGGATTTTGAAGCGAAAATTCATTTTAAATTCAACAGTCCATTAAAAATAAACCCTGCTATGGATCCAAATACACTGCGAATATAAAATACAATACATTTGAGGGTTTGTTTAATTTAAAGTATGCTTTTTTATCGTCTAAAATCCGTTTAAAACGATTTTAAATGGCAAAATTGTATAATAATACCGCCTAGCGGCTAGAATCGGTTTACACATTCCGTCCCTACATTTCCGTCGCATTTGCCGAGATTACCCTCATACCGCCGCGTAAGATGTGTACACATCAGAAAATTTTGCATTTTTGCGCAGCCATATTAAATTTGTCAGTTTTGGCAGAAATTCTTAAGAAACAATATTTTTTATAATCAGCAAATGGAATTTCCAATTCATTTATAGTGATTCTAGTGAATACTTCAGACTTTCAAGAACTTTCATGAAATCTTTTAATTCAGCTTGAGGTAGAACCTATTTCAAATTTTTTCTTTTGCGAGGAAATTATAGAAGAGATTTTCGTATTTTTTATGCTTTCTGTACACAAATTAAATTTTTAACAACACGAATCTTAATTTTGAAGCAAGAATTTTTATTAAAATTAACTTTTTTTTCGTTTCTTTGAAATTAAGATATGCAAAATAACATTATTGTACTTTTCTCATCCTCTACACCAATATTGAAGTTATTCATGGTGAATAGTATTTTTTAAACAAGCAAAAACTTTCAAGAATGCCTTTTTTTTTCGTATCTTTCACTTTTTGTTCCAACTGTCCTCTTTTAATATGAACCGTCCTGAGTACAATGTAGAGTGACTAAAGGAGTTTTAAAAATTTCTGCAGATGGAAAATACTCCACTTTACCCGCTACTGTTTTCAGTTTTTCCTAGGGTCAAATATAGAAGTTGAGGGTGGAATATTATGATGAATCACCCATCACACCCATCGAGATTACACCTTCCAATTTTAAGATTTTAGTATATACCAAATTAAAATTTACTGATCTTAAGAATATGTTTTGATAATTTATTGCCTACGAGAAATAAGTTTTGCTGAGAAAATGAGTGTTTTGAAATACTGGAATAAAGTATATTGATTACTTGGAAAACAAATGAAAAAGGTGTATGTGGCGTATTTTTTATAATTAAGAAGAGATTAATAAAATACGGTATGTGCAGCGATAAAAAATAGAACTAATCAGGAGTAAAATAAACACACGTTCTGTGGGTTATTAAATTTTATTGTTTAAAGATTTTTGTTTCATTTAGGTGTATTAATAAATACTTTTATATTATAAAAACATAATATGTACAGGTATGAAACCGTTAGTATAATGTTTGCATAATGCTGTAACGAGTACAACGAATCATGGATCCAATTTGTTAAAAAGTATACAATTTCTATTAGAATCTTTTGATAAAGATTTATGAAATGTGGTGAGACCTAAAATTATATACGTATTACCACACAATTCCATATTAAGCAAATTTCTTTAAGGCTAGTGCTTGCTACACAAATAATTATTACAAATAATTTAAGCAACAAATCAAGTGACGTACCTAAATTTATCCTGAATTTAATTTTATTATGAATTTTTAAAATAGTCCCAGAGTTCGTAAGCAAATAATATCAATAGACTCTCTCCAGAATCAATGTTCTATATGATAGGATAGAGCCCTTTCCGGGATTTGAATTAATTTTCTGATAATCTAGGGATTTACAGTTTTCTTTAACATGTACAATATGTGCCAGTGTTACATTGTCAGTAAGAAAAATATAAACAATATTCTCTTACAATTATTATATAAAAACACTTTAGTTGGATATGTTTTTAATCATAACCATAAATGATTTTTATGTTTTCTTCATTTTGAAATAAAATATTAATAATCTTTCAAAATATTGCGATGTTTCAGTTTACTACATACAATTCCTGTGCTTTTAATTAGTCATAACAATAACTGATTTTTGTCAAACACTACATTTAGATAATTTAGAACCGTTATACTTTTAGACTTTTTGTCTGCGTTGTCTACATTTTTACACGACAAGAATGGAAGTATTATCCTCAAAGAATTGACCGACTCAAGAAGGAAGGTAGTGCAGACGCTGGAGTAATTGACAGTTCCGAAGACGTTAAACCGGTTATTGTCCCCATAAAGCGTATGTGACTTACGTTAGTTAATAGTCCAGTTGGTCAATACAATAAGAAAAAAAGACAAGCAAACATTTGGAAAGAAAATGCATCTGTCCCAGACGTTAAAATATAGCCAAACCTGCTTCAATAACACATCCAGTAATTATACTAAAGCATTTAGAGTTAATTCCACAACAGTGCTGAACTGTGTGGCGGCGCGTGGTTTCATTATGAGAGGGCGCACATGCTTAAAAACGAACCGCAGGCAAAAATTATACATTTTCACGGTCAAAGATCTAGGTACTTGTTTGTATTGCAAAAATATCTTGCTAATAAAAATTATAGTTTTAGAGATAAAAAAAATACCACATTGCTATATTCAACTTAAATTCACCTTTTTTCGTAAGTGTCACGACCTATAAAGATCGTTTACCTAGATAAATTGAAGATCTATAAAGAATGGCTTTACCTAGATATAAAGGTCGTTTACCTAGATAATTTGAAGCCATACAGACAATAAATAAATAGCACAGAAACACCAGAATATTCCATTTTGAGATATGAACACATTCAATACAACTTTACGCTATAAGTTCATACATCACAAAAGAAAGCTGCTACTCTACACTGCTAAGATTTTAAAAATATACAAAAAAAAGAAACAGCAGGTTAAATTAAGGTACAAATTTAGGTATCATTATTTGCTTAGTTTAACGTATGCAAAAACATTTTAAGAAATTTATTTAAATTATTGGTAAAGCATTAAACTGAGACTTTAAAAGGCCTTAAAAAATCTATAGAACAATGTTTTCTATATCTCAATATTATACTTTACCAAAAACAGCCCTGCAAATATCTTATCTAGAACAACAAATGGAATGACACTAATAAAATTTATTAACATTTTTTGCAGATATATTATGTACTTTTAAATAGACAGCAAATACATAACTTGCATAATTGCTTGAACGTTCGATTGGCACAAATAAAAGCTTAATTTTTAAACAAATCATACAAAACTTAGAATATATAAATACAAAAGGCACATGTACAAAGAAGAAAAAGAACTTTTAGTATAAAAAATTAATACTTGCTAATATCTCAGACTGCATCATTGCCACATTATATTTATCAATAAAAAATAATAAATATTGTTTAAGGCAATAATTAGATATTAAAGTGCTTAAAGATTCTGATCATCGACTACAGAATCTTGCACAAAAGTAAACGTTTTAATAAAGCTGTAACAAAAGAGTAAAAATTAAATTAAATTACTAAATAACAATAGAGTGCTAAATTTTTAATTAGACAACAAGCGCCATATCTTTTTTATTTGGCAAATTCACCTTCTTTCCTTGCCACAACGAATTGTGGATTGTAAAAGCGTCTATTGTTACCGTCAAGTGCTTCGTATGAATCTGTGAGAAACATTTTCCACCGGAATTATACCTGAAAAATAAATGGATATTACGTTACATAAACATACTAACAATATTATCAAATATTTTAGAATGGGGTGAACTATTATTGCATATATAAAATAGTAGGTTTGTTCTAGCAGCAATTTCAAACGGTCCAAACCATCCGGAGTTTGCGCATAGCGATATAAGCGACGCTTATATCGTTTTGCGCAAACTCCGGATGGTTTGAAATCGCTGCTAGCCAAACCTATAAAGACACTCGTCGACACTTGGCAGTTCATTGAACTTTAACCATTCCTCCTTTCATTTGTTGACTTCGATTTTAATCGTTGTTTATCTTTTACTATTTTATATATGTAATAGTGGAAGTTTTTAGTGGATGAACTGTTTATTGTCGGGAGATTGTCGTATCTTATTTAAAGTTTTCTTGTTGATCTGTATGCGTTCATGTTCACTGTATTCTTTTGAATTGTGATGCTGCTGCTGCAGTTGTTTTTTGCACGCTCTTTGGAGATTTAATGCTAATTTCTGGTGAGTTTGTAACAGAGACATAGCCTAAAGAAGCCATAGCCGCGACACGCGGCTCGTTTGGTGGGGTACAGAATCAAATTTTCTCCGTGAAGCTCAGTGAAGCGAGCACACTACGCAGTTGGAACTCGATACCAATCATACGCGCTTACCTGGGCCGGAGTGCAATAAATTTTCATAGGAATTAAAATTGAAAAAGATTCGTTATTGGGGTAAATATACTATCGTTATGTGTATATATTGTTTTGTTTGTATGTTATATAAATAAGTTAATGTTAATGTGTTAAAATGGGAAAATGACGGCAGAGTTGTGCAGCTAGTTAGTTTGTTTATTTAAACTTAAATTTGATCATAAGGTATCGAAATCGGTTCAAATGACTAAAATAAATTGGAACTAACTCAAACTAACCGAAAGTTAATTGAAAGACTAACCAAAGCTAGCCAAAAGTAACCATAAGCTTCAAAACAGGCTAAAACGTAAACTTCGTTCAACACACTTTGACCGTTACGTCATATCATGCCATCTCTTTTAATGCCTTGAACGTATTTCCTATATTAGCCTATACTGGAAAAATTAAATTTGATAGGTGCTATTGACACTGACATCTATAAGCGTCAAATTTCAAATCAAAACGAAATAATTTTTTTAAAATGCCTTATCGATTTACTGAAAAAGAGCAAGCTCTTATTTTAAAATTGGTGGGATATTTTACCCAAGAAAAAGATGCCGGTAAACCGCTTTTACCCTTGAACGCCGTGTATAATGTAAGTATCAATGATATGGGAAAAATTATTTTACTTCATATTATTAATAGTTATATTATAGGCATCTGATATTGTGATTTTTCCTAATTTATTATATTATAGCGTGTTGCAGATGCTTTAGATATTTCCTTGTCCTCTATTCAAAGATTGGTTTCTAAGGGCATCGAAACTGATCATAACTATATAGTCAAAGTTCAGGCTGCTCATGTTTCAGCACGAGGAACTCCACTCTACAAGGTACACCAGCATGTCATAAAAAAAGAGTTTATGCTATGTATGCAGCAGGTAGATTTTAAATTTTTGTAGTAATTATATTTCTATTTATGTTTCTGTTCTTTTTTTTAAGGTGAACATATAGCACTAAAAACACTTCAAAAACAACTGCTGGATATTGATGGTACCCAGATATCATTGGGTTCCTTTAGTGTTGGCTTGAAAAAATTAAAATTTAAATGGAGAAAGTGTACAATTTCCAACAGAAAGTTTCTTATGGAACAGCCATCCATCGCCCATAAAAGATTAGTTTTTTTAAGAGAATACATGAAAAATAAGAATAAACCTTATTCGTTAAAGCCTGTAGTATTAGATGAGACATGGATTTCTGGTAAAGGAGCATTTAGAAAAAGTTGGCAAGATGACTCTTTAAAAACTGTTCGGAAAAAATCTGGCGAAGGAGCTCGGTATATAATTTTACATGCTCGCAGTGAAGATGGATTTATTGAAAATGCTAATCTTATTTTCAAGTCAGGTAGTAAATCGGGAGATTATCATGATTCAATGAATACTGAAAATTTTGAAACGTAATCAAAATGCCTCAGAGCAATAAAATGATTTTAAACAAAACTATATAAATAAAATCTAAAACAGAAAAATTATAATTTAAAAATTATTTTAGGTAAATTATAATTTAAAAATAATTTTAGGTCACGCCTCAAAAATGGAAAAACTATGTCAGACACACTGACAACCTGATAAGTGAGGCATGGGAAAAAGAAAAATACATTGAGGCTTCTAACATTCTTCCAGTGATAATAGACTTAAATGAATCTGACTCTGATGAGTTTGATTCTTCAGACAATGAAGACTAGTGAATATTTTTTTAAACTTTTACCGTAGTATTCTTACTGTTATTTTGAAATGTCCAGATGCTTTGTTTTTATTTTGGTGACATTGGGAGTTTTTTCAGAAATAAATAATACCCGGTAATATCTGTTTTCTCCCATAATAATTGCATTTTATTTTTCCTAATTTAGGGGATACCTTAATTACATATTTTTTAAAATATTTTGAATTTATATGCTATGCTATATTAAATTTAAAATGTACGATCCTACATGAAACATAATAGTTGCATGACAAAAATAGATGGATATAAACAAGAAATAATTATTAGCTGCTCTGCCCTTAAAACAAGTTAGTTTGGGTTAGCTCATCAATTAACAACATCTTTATTAAATTTATCAAACCACATTTTTAGATATTTAATATTAAAGTTAATGCTTTAGGGCAGCACTGCATTAAATGTAAAAGTAGCACTTCGCATTACAGAACGTATTTAAAAATGAGTAAAAACGGAACGCACTCTAACCACAAAATGAAATCGGTAATAAAAAGAAATATCAGAGACATCTGGTGGCTAAACTTATAAATGACAAATGAGTCTATCTAAGACATGTGTATTATTTTTAAAGACGTCAGTAATTATGACGTAACAGTCTAAGTGTGCTGAACGGTCTGTACCTATCGTAACAGGTTACAAAAATTAAAGTAAGTTAAAACTAACCAAAACGAAGCGAATTTAAGCAACTAACCCAAAACATTAAATTTGCTTATAACGTATAGGAACCGATTCAAATGACTAAAATAAATTGGAACTAACTGAAAGTAACCGAAAGTTGATTGAATGACAAACCAAAGGTAACCAATAGCACCAAAACGAACTAAAACGTATCGGAACAGATTAAAGTTATTAAAGTAAATTGAAACTAACCCAAATTAACCGAATTTTGGCGACTAACCTAAACTAATTAAAAATATTTAAATTGGTTATAACGTATCGGAACCGATTCAAATTACTAAACTAAATTAAAACTAACTGTAACTAACCGAAAGTCGATTAAACGACTCACCAAAACTAACCAATAGCACCAAAAAGGGCTAAAACGTATCGTAACATTAACGTAAATATTAAAACAAGTTGAAACTAACCAAAAGTAACTAAAAGCACCAAAACGGGCTAAAACGTATCGGAATAGTTTAAAAATAATATTAAGCAAGTTAAAACTAACCCAGATTAATTCAATTTTGGCGACTATCCTAAACACTAAAATTGGTAATAAGGTATCGGAACAGAAAGTAATCGATAGTTGATTGAACGACCCAATTTTGGCTCAAAAATAATCGAAAATTAATAATATTGAAACATTCATATATGAAGGATACAGGGGAAAAACGATCTAAGCGCCATTTCCATAGGAAACTTTTTTATTATTGATTTCATAGAAAATTTTATTTTTGATAAAAGTTGGTGCTTGAAAAAAAAACTAATTTTGACAATGTTAAATTAGGGATAAGTTTTACAGGGTACTTAAAAAAATACGAAAATGGTGGTTAAAAAAACAAAAACTTTGGAATATAGGAAAAGCTTCTACAGAAAAAATATAGCTCCTATTAAGATAAAAATAAAAGTCAAATGCCATTTTTTCCAAAAGTGCATCGTTGCTGAAAAAAAAATAAGGACAAAATTAAGAAAAAGCGAGGTTTTTCAATAATTGACATGGATTTGGGGTGCACTTTTGGAAAAAATGGTATTTGACTTTTATTTTTATCTTAATACGAGCTTTATTTTTTCTGTAGAAGGTTTTCCGATATTCCAAAGTTTTTGATTTTTTAACCATCATTTTTGTATTTATTGAGTACCCTGTATAACTTATCCTTAATTTAGCATTATCAAAATTAGTTTTTTTCCAAACACCAACTTTGATCAAGAATAAAATTTTCTGTGAAGTCAATAATAAAAAAGTTTCCTATGGAAATGGCGCTTAGATCGTTTTTCCCCTGTACCCTTCATATGTATACACATTTTATAGAAATAACATGTTTCTAATTTTTTTATTAGTCTTACAACCATTTCATCATTTAGCCATGTTGATTTTAGTTTGACAATATTATTGAATTATATTTCAATATAAAAGGTCTCAAAAGAGCGGGACATATTTTCCGATTTTGGAATTCTTCTAAAAATTCTAGATAAGTTTCATGTAGCATGTCGAATAGCATTCCTTCCATTTAAAGAATTTGATCTGTTTAACTTAGCGCGAAACGATTTGCATCTTCTTATCTTAGTTATTTATTAATTATCTAGATATACGAAATTTTCGGTTTGGTAGGGACTATTTTCCAGGTTGTGGCTATGTGGAAGATAAGAAAGTGCAAAACATTTCGTTTGACAATAAACAGTTCGAATTCTACAATAAAGGTGTAAGTCTCAAAAACATTGTTGTTGCTTGTTGTTTTTCGTCAAAGTAGATCGTTATCCACATATATCCATTATTTCAGATTTGATCAGCACCTTGAAATCATTTTGATTCGCTGTACCTTTTTTGGTTTTAAAGATACCAAGGTAAACAAAAAAGCAAAATGTAGGGTTGGTAGCCAAGTTTTTTTCTAGATTACATATAAAACAAAACACCAATAATTTTCTGACATAAGAGCCTACTCTATATATTTTTTAAATAGAACACCCTGTATATTACTAAATTTTTGGACTCTCTAGTGAAATCAAAACACATATCGTGTATAATATCTTATACCTATCCTTAGCTGTTTACGAAATATTGACAGTTGAAAGTCGGGCATTTTGACATTTTGACAGGCTTTAAAATCTAAACCGCACGAGATCAAAGAAAATGGTTTGCACATCTCTATCTTAGGTTTTCATAAGCTATCGAATGACAGTGGCTTTCAATTTAACCGGAGGTTTAAAAGTTCCGGTTAATTTTATTCGCTGGTTAAATTCAAAGTTTCTGTCATTCGATAGACAGGAATACGCAAACCGTTTTCTTTGCTCTCGTACGGTTTAGATTTTAAAGCCTATCAAAATGTCAAAATGCCCGACTTTCAACTGTCAATATTTTGTAAACACCTAAAGATAGGTATAAGATATTATACACCAAATGTGTTTAGATTTCTCTAGAGATTCCAAAAAAGTAGTAATATACAGGGTGTTCCATTTAAAAAATATAGAGTAGGATGATGTCAAAAAATCGTTAGTGTCTTGTTTTATATGTAACGTAGAAAAAAACTTGGCTATCAACCCTACATTTTGCTTTTTTGTTTAACTTGATATCTTTAAAAACAAAAAAGTTACAGCGAAAAAAATTGAACGCACGGTACTAGTTCGTGAACTATAGCCAGATCAAAAATTTACTTTCATTTCACCATCTTGACAATATTTTTATCTAGCGAATAAAATGAAAACGCGAAAAAATATGCAAAATCGTACATAATACGTTTATAAAATTGTGCAGGTTGCTAAGAATCTATATAAAACAAAATTATCTTTTTTAAGCTTAGAAGAGAACCGCTAGATAAATCAAAATTTTCAAAATTTTTATTTTAGATCTTCACAGGTTCGTCTAAAACCGAAACTACTTGTGCAAAATATAATCTCATATAAAAAAACTTTTCTTGCATATAGATCTTGTTGATATTTGAAGATTATCTTGGAGCTTATATTCTATTATAATATAGTTATATTCATGTGAGTTTATTTCAATTTCAATTTATTATGTGTGTTATAACGTTAAAAAATAAATAATTTTCTACATAAATGAGTTGATTTATTGATCGTAATTTATCAAAATAATATGTAACTCAATTATATTTTTCTTTAGGTAATTGACTTTTCTTTCAAGAATGCTGTACTTACTACAAGTAATCTACATTCGCCATTCTTAATTTCACTTCAAAAGGCATTTTTAACTATTTCTTTCAGGTTTAATTTTTAAATAAATATCCGGCTCTCTTTATGCAGCTTTTTGGATCAAGAAATAATTGGTCATTCTCTACTGAAAATAAGCAGTATTTTATAAATCATATATTTTGTAATGAAAGTTTAAACAAAATAATAGGGGATAGTAACAATTTTAGTATATAACTAACCCAAACTAACCCAAAAAATTTGAATACGGCTCACTTCACTAATGATTGCCGGGGGGTTGACGTCAAGTTAGATTTATTTATTTCCTCCCCACTAAATAGTAATAAAGTTGGTCCTCGCTTGTCAAAGGTGCCGCGCTTAAGTGTCGCAGCTATGTTTTTCTTTAGGCTATGACAGAGATTAGTACATGTAATTTAACTTGTATTTTCAAATAAGCTAAGGAAGAAAAAAACGATTTTGCAAAATTATATAAATTGTGTGGTGTGTTATGTAATAAATAAAGGATTTTCTTCGAGAAGTTTTTGCGAAAAGACGAATATGACAAATACGGGTAGGCGAAAGCCCGCAAAAAATCTCACGAGAAAAATTAAAACTTACAAACGACATTTTTTGCTTTTTGTTAATGAACATGGTGTGTGGAATTACAACGGATTTACCGATTTAAATAATTTACATAAAATAGTAAAACATCACATTAGCTCGAAGAAACACTTTTTTGGAAAGATACTAATCGAACACGCTTTAAATAAACAGTTACAGGCTAGTCATCAACAACATAATGAATTAGTGAATACAAATAGGAATGTGCTTAAAATACGTATTGATGTCGTGTGTTTTCTTGTCCTTCATGAACTTGGGTTTATAGGGTATGATGAGTCAACATATTCCGCAAATAGAGGCAATTATCTAGACCTTCTTTCTCTATTATCTAAGTATGGCCCATGTTTAAAAGCTCATTTGGAGCAGGATATTGTGTTTCAAGGCACTTCAAATCGAATTCAAAGCGATTTAATTTCTGCAATTTTGACTGTTATTTTAAACAAAATTAAAGACGAAATTAAGCAAACACGTTTTGTTGCTATTATTTTGGACGAAACGACTAATGTTTCCAATTTTAGTCAGCTTTCTGCTGTAGTGCGGTTTGTAAAAGAAGACGGAAACATACAGGAAAGATTTTTAGGTTTTATTAACGTATCAGAAGATAGAACGGCGCACTTACTAAAAATATTAATGCCCCTGAAAAATTGGTTGCTCAAAGTTATGACGGTGCTGCTGTAATGGCTGGGCATTTAGGCGGTCTTCAAGTAAAAGTGCGTGAAATTTATCCAGGTGCCATTTTCATACACTGTTTTGCGCACAAAGTAAACTTAGTTGTGTCTCAATCAGTAATGAAGATAAAGGAATGTAGTGTTTTTTGCAACTTTGAGTGAAATGGCTGCTTTTTTTTTCAAATTTACCAAACGCACTCAAGCAGATACAATTGTAAAGCGAAGACTACCGAACGTTGCTGCTACGCGCTGGAATTAGAATGACAGGCTAGTACTAACTATTTTTGAGCATCGCGAGTCTTTAATTGAATTATTTGAAAGTATATTAGAGAATAACGATAAATGGGCTATAGAATTTTTAAATTGCTCTAGAGGATTTTTAAATAGTTTAAAAAACGATTTTAATTTTCACTTTTTACCTCTTGTTTTTTTTTTCAGAAATATTCCCATTTTCTAATAATCTATTTAATATATTACAATCTAAAACAAACGATATTGGATTTTGTGTAAAAGAAATTGTGAGTTTAAAATTTAATAAACAAAAAAAGAGATGACTGATAAATGTTGGGAAAGTACGAATAGTCTCGTTAGCGGTTTGGAGGCACAAAGAAAACGCGTGCGCACGCATAACGACTTTTTTACCAAATTTTGGATCAAATTTATCAAGAAATAGACAACAGGTTTAAAAACTTTGAAGACCTAAACTTTTTCCGAATTGTGCTATTTTAACGCGTTTAAGGGAAAACATTTTCCGGAAACCCTGTTAAAATCATTGATGCGTCATTATGGACAGTACTTTGATTTAGTTTTGTTACGTTCGGAACTAACAGTTATAGATGAGACTGAAGACATCGATAAAAAAAATCTGCTAGATTCACTATATAAATGCGACATTTAGAATTTTCTTAACATCTGTTAAATATTGGCGCGTGTCTGAGCTAATTTGGAACTTTTATTTTGCCATTTATAGTGCTTAAAAAGCTTATTATGGCACAAAATAATAAATTCGAAAATTACGAAAAGCACGATATGTATGTTTGTTTTATCCAATGTAATTGGCTAATGAAGCCTCAGAGCTGTATTTTAACAGGTAAATTTTGACAATCCTTGAATAGAAATAATTAATATTAAAAGCTAGTAATTAGATATTACCACAGCTTATACACTACCAGCTACTCTACCGAGATTGGAAAGTTGGAGTGTCGGGCACTGCGCCTACGTGGCAGTGCCCTGAGCGGTTTAGTTCCACGGTCTCGTGATTTTTCAGGCAATGTAATGACATGAAGCGAACTGAATTTAAAATGAATATTCGCTTCAAAATCCACGACAAATTCGTCCGAAGCTACGGCTATCGCCCTAGAAAGATCGCAAATTTCGGATTTTTATACAATTTTGCCATTTAAATTCGTTTTCAAACGGATTTTAGACGATAAAACGTCATATTTTAAATTAAACGAACTGTCAAAAGTATTATTCAGATGCCCAGACGTTTAAAACAATATTAAGTCATGGCCCTCTTCTAAAATTTTCACTCGACTTTCCCGAATCAAAGGATGCTGCCGCATGATGAGCAGCTGGCAGGTAATGAATAAGCTGTGAGATTACTATTTAAATATCATTATTTATTATCAGATGTTCGTAATCTCTTTATATTGTTCGTAGATATCCAGAGAGACAGCAACCAGATAAAAGAATTTTTAAAAAAATCCAAGCTACCCTTATTGAGTACGGATCATTCAACAAACCAAAGCCAAAGTCTTACAACAAGGAAAACAGGAAAGTAGACGAAATAAATGTTGTGGCCTTCGTTACGGCTAATCCAACCTCGTCATGCAGAAAACTTTATGAGGAAGTGGGGGTAAAAAAATCGAGAACGCAACTAATACTTAGGAAACATAATCCCTACAAATATAAACTTGTCCAACATTGTGATGCACAACGTTGAATAAATTTCTGCAATTGGTACCTACCTACAAATGGTGCAAGACTAGGTATGTCAGACGAGGCTTACTTTACGAGCGCTGGGGTTCAGAATAGGCATAATTCGAGACACTGGTGTCTTATCCGAGAGAGCGCCAAGGATGGATTTAGCGTATCGTGCTTCATTTTTGGTACTAGACTTAAATATTTTCTTCATGAAGGGACTTTAACAGGAAATAGACACCTTGATGGAAATATTAGAAGATGTCCCTCTCGCCTATCTGAATAATATATATCATCAGCAAGCTGCCGCTCCGAGTCATAATTCCCAAATACTGACGGAGTATTTAGAGGCCGTTTTCCCCAACAAATGGATTGGTACAAATGGTCTTGTCAGGTGGCCACCAAGGTCACCTGATCTTT
>MU182556.1:229008-270930 GCA_016904865.1 Pissodes strobi | reverse complement strand
ACTTCTAAAACTCCCAACTTTGGATGACGTTTTTCTAACCTTAAATAGAATTATAAATGAAGGCGTCAACAGTTGAAATATTAAGTGACAATTTTACATAAAAAAATTATATTTTTAGTCAAATGCATATTAGAACCAGAATTCGATGTGCCATATGCTTTAGTGGTTATGTGCTGTTTATTTGTATTGGTGCTTCGATCATTTTAGCTATGGAAGAAGATGAGGAAATCGAACTCAAGGAAGACCTTCAAAAACTAAAACAAGAGTTTCTTCAAAAACATCCATGTGTACATGATGACGAACTTAGAAGTATAATACATGCTTTTCTGAAGGGAAGTAAAAAGGGCATACATGCCTTAGATAATGTATCACATTGGAATTTTGCACAGGGATTGTACTTTGCCACGTCCATAGTTACGACTATCGGATATGGACATAAAGCACCTCTAACTCAAAGCGGAAAGATATTCACGATACTATTCGCCTTAGCAGGAATACCGCTTACGTTAAGTGTTTTATCAACTTTAGTGGACAGGCTAATAATACCCACGACAGCCCTGTTGCAATGGTTTAATTCCAAACTTGAGAGCTCGTATCGGCCAATTGTAATCAGACTTCTTCATCTGGCAGTTGTTTTAAGCATTTTCATTATTTTTTTTCTGTTACTTCCTGCAATATCTTATCATTACTTGGAACCAGACTGGAATTTCTCTGATTCTGTTTATTCCTGTTTTATATCCTTAACAACTATTGGCTTTGGTGATTTCACGCCAGGTGATTCAATCACATTTCTGAAAAAATCTCAATTATATCAATTCACTTACAAATTATGTACAATAATCTACCTCTTCGCAGGAATAACGTACATGATGTTAACCCTGGCTATATTTTATGATATTCCTCAATTAAATTTGAGATCACTTTATACTACTCAAAGCGTTCAATTCCCGGATCCCCCTGACGAATTAGAAATACATGGTGAAACTAGTGATGGTATTAAAGAAACGCGCAAAACGCAGCAGGTCAAGATGATGATAGAAAAATAGTAGAGAAGTTACGTTTAAAAGTAGACCATTAATATTTCAGAAGATATTTCTAACAAAATCCAATAAAACAGAAGCCTTATAAAATCAGTTTTTGGGTATTTTTTTGACATATTTTTCAGATATAAGCGATATATCCGAAATAATAAAATAGTCTTGCGGTATATTCACCTGGATTGAACGATACAAAGAATGCTGCTGTTGGTAAGTGTCATGGCAGCGAAGAGTTATAAAATCCAAACGGTTAAGTCAAAGCAAATGACCATAATTACCTGTGTAGTCCATCATACTACTTGGCGTAGAACTGATATCACTTGATCCGTCATCGAACACCCGGCGGCCTTTTGACATGAGCCCCGGAAGGCTGCCGGGTCCCGAAGGTGACGGCAGGTGACGCAGACCCATACCAGGTGATGGCGCTCTTCGAGGAGGTGTGGCTCGACCCAAACCAGAGTCAGTGTCACCGAATCGATAAGCCAAACTGTCTTGGTCAGTACTTGAACCTGCATAAAAATGAAAAATGGTAAAAAAAATAAATGAATCGAACTATTATAACCTGAAATATTTATTACACAACGAAATTAATCAGCTTATTTCCCTGTGTATTTTAATATATAGAAGAAATAAAATAAAATGCTGGTGTACTACAAAAATCTTACTCAGTAGTATATCATTGGAATTCCGGTGTACAAGAATTTCTAAAGAAATATTTGAGACACGTCAAGACCTACACGCCACCACCTGGTGTTTTAATTTGAGGTTCCCATTTCAAAATTCAAAGCTTGAAGTTTAGATTAGTTCTAGATCCAGCCCCTCGTCAAAAGAGACACAACTCAAAAATACCAATTTGTATTTTATGGAAATATCCAAATTCCTCGAATTTTCCATATGTCCCACGTGAGTTTCTAGCTTCAACAATAATTATTGTAGAAACTCACTCGTGACACTTAGAGATGAAACTTGGAGGAATTTTAATTATATTGTCGTCATGAAATACCAAACAGTATTTTTTAAGTCGTACCACTTTTGCTGCACTAAATATTCAAAAACTTATTGAAACCAATATGATGCAATTCACATGAAATTGAGCGGGCAAACTGATTGCTTAAGGGTTTCAAATGGAAAAATAATTATATACCTAGAGGTGAACGGAGTTAGAAAGGACATCTGACTTCCTTTTATACGGATAGGAATTATCTACTAAATCGAAAAAGACAGCAAGTAGACATAAGACAATTTAAAATAATTTATTTAATAAAATGTTGTTTCCCACTTTTCTTCCAGATCATAATCTGGATATAATTGGTTTTCCAATGCTTTTTTAGCAATAGCATTTAAATAAAAGTTTCGGTTAGATTAGTGTTGATACATAAAGAACCTATTACCCTACTCTCAAAAACATTCTCCTAGACTTTAAACTTTTTCTGGATACTACTCGGTGTGACCCTCTCTATCTCTAGATTTTGAGTTTTCTCAAAAAGCAATTTGAGCTCAGTTTTATATTCTATGTAACCTTAGGGTTATTGCGATTTACTTTATATTATGCAGAACTATGCAGCCCTAAATGTTTTTAGAAAATGCATGACATGTTTTGAAAACAAGTGCCGTTCACAGCAAAGATTCATTATTGGGCCATTAAATTTAAACCATCTTAATCCTTTTAAAGCAATAGAACTAAATATACAGGGTGTCCGGAAAATAGATGTATAACGTTTGACGACGTCAAACTAGGTCAATTTAAGCGCTCCTAAAAATTTCAAAAACGTACAGGGTGTCCCCAATTCGAGCCTCCTCATTGGGATCTCAGAAACTAGAAGAGATATGAGGTCGGTTAAATGGAGGAAAAGTTGCGCAGTTTGATGCTGATCAAAATGCCACCTTACAAGTTTAAAAATTCCGAATACTTCCGAAGATGTTTGGAAATAAACCGAATATTCGCGATTTAATTTTTATTTTTTCATGGCTGTATTTGAATAGATATAACAAAATAAATTTCACGTTTTCATTGCTACTTTTTCTGTTATTCAAGATGGTGTTATCAGATTTTCAAGTCCGACGTTTCGTTTTTGAGATGCCATCATGAACTTTGTTTTTTTTAAATACGGTCCTGAATTTTTTATTACGGATTTTAAGAGCTTCCAAAGTCCCAACCCCAATGATGTATCGAAACATTCAGATTAGTGACATTTTCCATAAGAACTCATGTGTTAGGGTTAGGAGAGACAGAAAATAGATTTTTATTAGGATTAAAAAGAAAAACCATTAACGCTTTGCATAAAGAAAGCTTAAAAACTAACATAAGAAGTAAATAATGTAATTATTAAAGTGTCAACCCTCAAACCATAGGCTGTACGCTATATTTTTAGCAATTTACCCAAGTAAATAGTTGTGTGGGATTAGATTTGGGATAAATAATAAATTTCACATTCTCATTGTTGTATTGCAATTTTTTGAAAAAAATCATTTTAATGATTTCCTGGTAAGATCTTACCAAAAATTTGTTTTCTGTCTCTCTCTCACACATCAGTTCTTAAGGAAAATGTCATTAATATGAATTTTTCGATTAAGAGAGATACATCATTGATTCTGAGACCTTAGAGGCTCTTAAAGTCGGTAATAAAAAATCCAGGGCCGTATTTAAAAAAACAAAGTTGATGATGAAAGACGAAACGTCGCCGTCGGTTTGAAAATCTGATAACACCAACTTGTGGAAAAGAAAAAGTAACAATGAGAATGTGACATTAATTTTGTTATACCTATTCAAATAAAGTCAAAAAAATAAAAATGAAATCGCGAATATTCGGTTTTATCCAAAAATCTTCCGAATTGTTCGGGATATTTAAACTTATAAGGTGGCATTTTGATCAGCATCAAATTTCGCAACTTTGCCTCCATTTAACCGATCTCGTATCTCTTCTAGTTCCCGAGATCCCAATGATGGGGTTCGAATTGGGGACACCTTGTACAAATCGATTTTAATCATTTATAGTCTTAGGCTATAAAATGACGTTTTCTATTGGCATAGTAATCGGCTGTAATTAACCGTAGTGTATTCAGTGACGCAATATGTAGTTATATCTTCTGATTTCTTATGTAATTGACTTACTGACAAATCAGTCATTTTCGAGAAACGGGTAGCTTTGAGCGAAAACTTGAAGGTAAGGGTCGTATGCGGACAACTCGAACTGTTGAAAAAGAGGAACTTTTGGTAACAGTTGAAGAAGAACCAAGCATTAGTACACACCGGTTGGAACGTGAGTTGGAGCTTCCTAAAACCATCATAAATGACATTTTAGGAGAACAATTGTTGCAATCCGTATCACGTCCAAACAGTTCAAGCATTTTCGCCCACTGACCTCTGCTAGCGGCTCTTATTTTGCCAATTTATTCGAAACAGAAGAATCCATGTTCTAAATTTTAGTAAGAAAATCTTATCTACCGACGAGGCGTGCTTTACAAGGTCAGGAGTTACCAACCTGCAAAACGATGAAAATCTTTATGCCATTAAAGTTGCCCACCGCGCACATCAATCTAAAATAAATGTTTGGGCAGGTATTATCGATCGATGGTCCTGTGGTAGTGCCAGACAAATTGAATGGAAGTATTTACTTAAGTTTTTTGCAAAAGACTTGGCCAATTCTTCTGGAGGATTTGGCCCTTTTACTTCGGCAGAGACTGTGGTACATGCACGATGGAGCGCCACCTCATTTTTCCGTTGCTGTTCGGTGATGCCTGCATGACCAATACCCCAATAGTTGGATTGGAAGACGCAATTACGATGGCCACCACGTTCTCCGGACCTAAGTATGTGCGATTTCTTATTGTGGAGAGTGTTCTTAAAATCGAAATTTATAAGACCGTAAACACACGCGAATAATTATGGCAGCGAATTTTAAATGCAAGCAAACATCTTAATAATCTCGAGGCATTAGAAAAAGTTTAAGTTAATTTTTAAAGAAGTGTAAATAAGTGTATTCAGCTAGATGGTGGTCATTTTGAATATTTGCTTAATTAATGTTTTGTTTTTATTTTCTTTAGTATTAATAAAATATCTTGCCCGAGCACGTGATTGAATTTTTTTTCCTGACATAACCACGTTTGTTAGCAAAATTTTGCAAGAGGGGAAAAATCTTCCAAATACATTGTTTTACTAGGAAACAATACCTGATTTATCAGTAAGTCAATGACATAAAAAAGCAGAAGATATAACTACATATGGCGTCACTTTTACAATACTTCCGGTTAATGACAGCCGGTTCCTATGCCAACAGAAAACGTCATTTTATAGCCTAAGACTTGGCACAAAAAATTATTAAAATCGATTTGTAAGTTTTCGAAAATTTTAGGAAAAACCAATGTTTTTTTAATCTTTGACGCCCTCAGCAGGCTAAATGAAGCAATTTGGATATAGGTAAGTCCGCTAAAATAGACCTATGACGTCAGACGTCTGTCATCAAATGTTGTACACGTCTTTTTCATATACCCTATAAGATGCCACTTGCAAGCAGACTGCTGTTTATTTGAATCGTAAACAAATCATTAGATATTATTATTATAAAATATATCACAGTAATTCTCAGTTTAATTTTTATTATAAGTGAAAAACCTATAATCTATAAACTTGAATAGAAATTATCCTAATCATGAACTGTTCATCGTAATACGCAAAACAAACAACAATAAAATGTTATGTTTACACGAATACATCCCGTCCAACACGATATTCTAGATAATACATATCTCTCTAACTTGGTTCCCAAAGAATTACATAAATGTAAAAAATTAACTCTAATCTAAGACGAACCTGTTAAGGCATTTTTGGAAATTATTAACTTAAGCGGTACCGGAAAAAGAACAGAGAACTTTTAAACAACAATAATATGATTTAAAAGCCACATTTGATAGGGAATTTACTTATAAAAACTGCATGGACAATATTTTCATACATTAGGTAAGATCAGGGTATGCCTGGTGTTTTCACTGTGTGCATTTATTTTTGCCTTTAAAATGTCTAATTGTTCTTGCTTATTTCCTTTGGCAATTATTTCAATAATGTTGACTCTCATAACATAAAAGTGAGTAATAGTGGAATTTAATTCTAATAATTTCCAGATCTAGAAATTAGTATTCATACTGTAAATGTATATTAAGAACGTAATACATATATGAATAAAGCAACATTACCCGTTATAAATGCATATTTACAATTCGAGTCTTCTTCAATTAAGTTTAACTGCATATAAAAATAATATAAGAGTAAAGGAACATTGTTGCTATAAATGGACATTATTAACCAAATACTTTGCAGAACATGAATATTTAGAACTTTAGGTCTTCTGTATAGCTATGTTCGGATGACAATGTATCTACAGAATGGCATTGTCATCCATGAAAAAAACATGTTTGCACCATTAAGTAACCACCACCTGAAAGCTGGAATGATGAAAAAATATCATACATAATACGCTGGTGGCGTTCTATTTACATATCAGATTCAAAACCTTGCACAAAGACAAAACATTTTAAAATAAGCACGAAAGTTAACCTACATGTACTCGTAGGTAGCAGATTGTTGATCAAAACAACAGCTTAATTTTTATTTTAAGAATTATACGTTCTGATTAACCATTAATCAGTGCCTTACAACATGATAATTCTGTTAGGGTATTGTGGATAAAACCGGGTTGTAGTGCATTTTGATGAAGGTTCCAAACCCCAACTTAGGCATAAACAGTGATTAATGGTTAATCAGAATCTATAATTAGGTACTTCAAGATGTCCTAGGAGATAATCATGTTCAATATCGATTACAATCTGGGCCAAATTAAAGTGTAATCAAGCGATAATTAACCGAATATTCTGCTTCGTTGTCTGAGCCATTGGCTGTTTTATTATGATTTTATTTACAAACAACTAAAAAATACTCACGCTAAAGGAACTTTAGGTTTATAGTTTAGTCCAAAATATATTAACTAAATTAACAAAGAACAAAATCATATATCAATTCAAAAACTTTTTATCAATGTACATCAAAATAATATACAATTTCTACATACCGGATTTCTCAAAAGGCTTAGTATGTGCTAATTAAAAATAACTCGGAAATTAGTGAATTTGAAGAAACCAGATTTTGAGAATGTTATGTACAGAGAAATATATACTCTTTACAGGGTGATTAATTCAATTAATTCTTGTGAAAGAGACGATATGAAGTCCAACCTAAAAACGTTTCAATTAGTAACTCATTACTGATGATATCCCAAAATGCCGGATATGTTTTTGCTAGGTATTTGTATTCGTACAAGTGAGGACCAGGTGGGGCCCTTCACTGCGACCCGTGGTGTGGCTCACATATGTGGTTTCCACTAATCCTTTTCATAAGTAGATTGGCTTTCTGGGGTGGATAGTTTTGAAATCTACAAGTGTAATTTTAGAATTTCCCGGTTCTTTCCATTGCTGGACAGTGGCATAAAACACGCTCCATTTTTTTCATCCTCCAAGCACAAGCAGCATTCCGTTTCTTCGGAAAGCCCTATCTTGTGCATGTGACTTCTTAGCCGACAATGGCCAGTGTACCTGCTAATTACAGCCTGTATCTGCTTTCGGCCAAATTGAAGTTGTCTAGTTCCCACACCTGATGGCAGACTGACTGCCATCTTTGAATTGAAAATTTGAATTTGTCTAAAAATTGCGATTGTGTCCATCTGAAGAGGGCTTATTTAGCTTGTGCTGTATGCTAATCCCAGTACTGTTTATGGTTCTAAGAAGGCCGTTGCGGCCGCCTGCTTCGCAAGAACATGAGCTATTTCGTTGCCTTCATTATGTTCAGGTATTCAGATCAGTGTAATCTACCTAATTTGGTGAGTAGTTCCTGGCAGTTTCATACTACCATGGATGAACAACGGCTAGATTCAAGAGCTGTTAAAGCCGCTTGACTGTCCGAGAATATTTTGATCGACTTGTCTTTCCAGTTACTATCGAAGAGCCACTGTGCAGTCATATCAATGGCTTGAACTTCAGCCTGAAAAATGGTTGAATATTTGCCTAGGGAACATTTAAGCTCAACCCTACCATTTTTTTCCATGCAGCGGCTTCTGTTCCATCATTGGTCTTGGAACAGTCAGTGAACCAACTATTCTCTATTGTTCTCAGATTTTCCGAGTTTTTTGTCCATTCGTCCCTCTCTGGTAGGGCGACGTTATAGCCATGGTAATAGGTAGGCACAACATCTGATGGTATACCCAACACACTGTCCCGCTCATTGACGTTTTTCAGCCTGATGGACACCAAGATGATCGCCTGTTGATTGTTGATCACCGCCTGTGCCAATCTATACGTAGTCCACCTGGCCTCTCTCTCTCCAGTACTATTTGGAGAAGTGGCAAGTTTAGAAGACACTCAAGCCTTGCCGTTGTAGTGCCGAAGTGCCAGGCACGCTTGTCTTTTTGTAAGGTGGATAATTTGATTCACGCGAAACTTTGTAAGCTCTTAGAGTACCAATCTACTGCTCCATATATTATCATTAGTCTTATGACCGCAATATATAACCAGTGCATTTGTTTGGGATGTATGTTTTGCCACAAATACGCCTGCAGGTCCATAGTGGCAGTTTTGCTTTTGCGGCAATTTAATCCAGATGCGCATTCCAGTTAAGTGTTTTATCTACGGTAGTTCCCAGCTATTTCACTGTATTCGCAAATGGGATAGTTTCTCCTTCGAGTGAAGGTGGTCTTGGGTTTTCCAGCCTTTCTTCCTTGTGAACGGTTGAACGGTGAACTGTTGTTATAAGATATTTGTTCCCTTTCGCACCACTCATAGATCACAGTTAGCACATCTTGAAGATCCTCTGAGATAGTTCAAGTTGCTTCTTAAGTATTACTAAAGACAGCGAGAGGACCGCTAACAGACCATCAGACATCAGGAGAGACCACAGAAGGGGCGACAAAACCCCACCCTGCGGACATCCCATAACAGCCCTGAATCTGTAGCCCTCTACCTGTAGGGTTGTTGTGGCTATTCTGCAATCCAACATACTCCTGATCCTTACCTGTGGTTCAACCCCTCTTTCAGCTAATGCTGTGTATAATATACTCCTGATCCAGTTCCTAATCTGTGGTTCAACCCCCCCCCCCCCCCTTTTCCACCAATGCTGTGTATAAGGAGTTTGGTAATGCATACATCCCAAATAAATGCACTGGTTATATATTGAATGTTCCTTCAATGTCTAAGAACACACCCACCGCGATGCTCTTGTCGTTTAACGCATGGGTTATGTCTCCGACAAGGTTGTTTAGTGCTCCCATGCATTTCGACAGAAAGGAGGTCAGACTTATTGGTCTCCACGAGTTAGTGTTGATTCCCTACGCCCCATCTTCGCGATGTACACCACTCAGATTTTCGTCCAACTGCCAGGTATATAATTACCCGCCAGACTGGCTCTAAAAAGTTTAATTAAGAACGGTGTTAATACCTCCAGACTGTTGCAGCAGTGCTGGAAATATCCCGTCCTCACTAGGCGATTTAAAAGGCTGAAACGATAGAATAGCACTTTTAATTATTGATGCATTAATGATGTTCTTGGAGACAGTCCAGTCGCCCGCTTTTGGCCGATTTGATCGCTCCTGCTAATCATTTTGCAAAATCTGACATTCTGGAAAATTAATCTTAGCCAGAAGCTCTAAACGTTTCAATGCCAGATTCCATAAAGGATCCGTCAGGTCGTTTTAGCGATCCGAACTCCTGAACGCTGCTAGGTAATATTACGTTAAATTACCACACAAGAAAATTATGAAAATATATTTTAATAAAGAAGCTCAATAAATAAACATAATTAACGCTGCTGACTATAAGATGTCTAATCTCCAAGATTAGAAAAAGCCATATTTAATATAACAAGATGAGTTAAGCCGAAGAGTTACCGATGTTCTCGAAATGTGTCATTTGAAATAATACGAAACACAATTACGGTTTAGAGGTATTTTGAGCGTTTTCTAAAGCAATACAAACATTCTTCAAGTTACTTCAAAAAATAAATGGATATTATCGTGTTCTTTGTTAGTTAAAAAAAACAATTTCCCACGTTCATGTTAATGCCAAATTTTTGAAAATCTGTAGATTTTTTACAATTTTTCGCTATTTTGAATCGAATTATGATTAAGGGTTTCGGTCGGTAGTTTTATTATCATTTTTTCTGAGATCTTCAAAATAGGGGGTTAATTATATTTATGAGCTTTGAATTTGAACCCCACAGCGCCACAGTAGCAAAATATGAATTAGGCCAAAAGTAGATGATCCTTTATGAACAAAGTTCTCAATATTAGCCTTCCCTTCTTAAAATTCGCTAATTCCAGATATTAATCAATACTAAGCCTTTTTGGGACAGTGCATTTAAGCCCTAAATGCAGAAAAAAATTCGTGTTCAGGGTTCCGCCAAGAAATTTTTACACCAGATCCTAAAACATGTTTTGCATTGCCTGTCTCTTGTTGAATTACTTAAGTTAACTTGGTCTAGGGCAAGATCGATTTGGTTACTACTAGCAGAAAACAGCTAGTACACTTTCTACAGTTTCTCGGGCGTAGGATACCAATTACCTGTCTTAATACCCTTGTAATGAACTCAATATGATACCGCGACAAGAATAAACAAACTATCTTGTAAATATTTACGGATACATTCCTATTGAGCCCTAGCAATACTGCTCAGGAATCAGTATAAGTTACGTGAGTCTGCATCAGTACTGCATAAATTCTCACCACAATTCTATCCAAATTAGTGCAAAAGTTTGCTGAAAAAAAATCGGCAAATAGTTCCTCGTAATTTTCGTAATTTACATAATTTCTCAGAGAATCAAGAAAAAAATCAAAGGCATTGCAAATAATTGAACAAAAAGTTAGGATTAGATTAGTCGTCTTTTAAAGCCCACAGCCATGAAGCTTGTGAAAAAGATATATTGGGTTTCGCACCTAAATCAAGCAACTGGTATCTTCATCAGATTATATCTCCCAGAGGGCACTTGTCGCATCATGGTAGGTATTTACTCCATTTTAAATTTCAATTTTGATGAAAATTTATAAATTAAAACTATTTTAATTACAAAAATATATTAGAAATTAAGTATTTACGTCCTTAAGGTCACATAAACAAAACATTTTGTGTGCCTAAAAAAGTTTGCTAATGCTGATACATTCTTCACTAAGCAAGTAAAGTAAATAATTAAACGTAAAACGTGCTATTCCTATTCTACAAAACATAAACTGGCAGAGAATTAAAAAGGAAACTCTGTAAAATGAGGAATATACACTAAATTTGAAATAACGCATGAACACAACGACACCAATAGCTATACTTTACCATTATAAAATGTTATAAAATGACATTAATTATGGTACAAAATAAAAATAACGTTTTTACAAGGGTTAACAAAAATTGGGAAAATCAGGCAGGATTCCTGAACCTAGCAAGATAAAAGGAAATACAACCAGCACCAAATTAATTTTAGAAATGATAAAATGAACATTAATAAAATGTTACGTAAAAGTTGCTACAATAAATACTTAGATCAGAGGCAATGATTTCTTATATAAGTTATGAATTCTACATTAGATTACTGTCGTATTTACTTGCTAATTTATATTATTAGGCCTGGATTTTATTGTGTAACTATACAAAACTATGTAGCCAAATAAAACGAGAATTATTTAGTAATATTTATGCTTGTATTGAGACAGTAGTAGATCTTATGTACTACGTACCCACGCTAATTAACGCTGTAGTACCTGCGATACAATTAGACTAATATTGTAGAAACTTTTACCAACAAATACCATTCATTTAATAAATGCATGCCCCACGACCAACAACAGCTCAAGACATTTAGTAATTAGACGTGTGAGGGTACCTTGAACCAGGCCAATGAAAGAGTGAGCTGAAGTCTTACCGTACAAATTCATCAAAGAGCTAGACTTGCGGCCCTTAAAGTTTTGATATGTCGATATCTTAGATCGGCCGCGGACCTGGGCAGGAGAAGGGTCTGCAAAAATATTGTTTACGTACATACACTACTTGCTAACTGAAAGGGGTTTCAGCTGATTCAATGCAATATTAAAACTCTGTCTCTGTAAAACCTGACCTATATGCATGGCTATATATAATTTATGATGATAGTTAACTGGAGAAAGTTATGCATAATTGTTGTGTTTTGGAATTTAATGTTGCATTTTTTCAATTTTGATATACATAATACATTTATTTATCTATTTCAGATGCGCACTGTTTAAGGCGCCGAGAAATGTATTTTAACTTGCAAATAAGGACATTTTACCATGAGTATGTCTTTTTGTCTCTCTTAAGCGAATATACCTCATAGTTTCCCCTTTTTATGCAGCATATGTACGACAATAACCAGCCAAATATGATGCTCTAAAGATCACTACGTAATTTAATTCTTCAATTTTATATTTTCAAGATATTTGAAAGATGACGGTGATTTTTGCTCCAATTTCAAGAGCATGTAACTTTTACAATTATTTTTTAAAATTTTGTCACTGTACGTCAATTAAATCACTGGTCCATAGCAAAGAAAGAAGTTTGTCAAATTTTTGATATCTGCTTTATTTTAAGAGATATAGATTTTTTTGTAAAACCTTGATTTTTTCAATTTTTTGGTAGCGTTGTATCGTGCAGATTGTATAAGTGATTAATAACCTTACGAAAAGCTTTTCTATGTTCATTAAAAAAATTGTACCTAAATGTTGTGATGTGCAGTGGCGTACTTATAATCACTTATACTATGGTTTATTAGTATCTCACAATTTTTTCCGATTGTTTTGTATTGGAAAGTACTCGCCTCTAGATTAAGCAAGTTTTATCCTTATTTCCAATTTTTTTAATATTGCACTGTATCAACATTTTACAATGTGTAAAATTTAGAATTAGAAAATTTAGAAAATTATAGTTTTCTAATTTAATTTTTGGAACAATTTTATTTCTTTATTTCTAATAGGTACAGCACTATTCCTAAAATTAAACTTGTTTTGAAAACCCTTAAAATTAAATATCACCAGTTTGATATGTGTGATTTTGCGAGCGAGTACTTTCCAATACAAAACAATCGTGAAAAATTGTGAGATACTCATAAACCATAGACACATAGTGATCATAAGTACGCCACTGCACATCACAACATTTAGGTACAACTTTTTATTTTTTTACTAAACATAATCCAGCTTCTCGTAAGGTATAATAGTCACTTACTAAATTTGCAGGATACGACGCACAGTGTGGTCTAATTACCAAAAAGGTGAGAAAACTAAGGTTTTACAAAAAAATCTGTATCCCTTAAAATATAGCAGATGTCAAAATTTTGACAGACCACTTTCTTTGCTATGGACCAGTGATTCAATTGATGTACAGTGGAAAAATTTAATAAAATTATTATGAAAGTTACATGCTATTGAAATTGCAGCAAAAATCATCGCCTTCTTTGACACCCTGTATATAAAATTTTTTGACAGTTTAAAAAAGTCCAACATTGGAAATTTTCTCTTAAGGGACAAAACTATTAACCACTAAAAACCAGAGTCTGGTTAAGAACATATTTAGTTTTAAATTTAGGAGGAATTTTTGTTGCTCGAAAGCAAATGGCCAGCAGTTTATATGAAAAAATCAGCTAAATTGGTTAAATTGGTTATTTGTGACTAACTTGAACCATGCCAACGCGTTAGGTCAACCAATGTTCTTACGCTAGGTTTCAATCCAACCACGATCATCCTTGGAGGAATATCTAGCTAGAGACATCAACCTATGATCATTAACGATTTTGTCAAGGACATTAAAATAATGGGACCCCCGAAATTATACGCAATCTTGGCAAACGTATTTCGGCGATTCTAATGGCCAGGCCGAAGAGCAATTATACTTACCTGAATATGACATACAACCTTAAATCCCCCCTTAGTGGAATTGAAATGATAAACGTACGCTTCAGTATTCCCGGTCAGTAATCTGTATGCTAGCGATTTGTCTTTAAAGTGCAAATAGATAAATATGCCTCAAGAAATATTGTTCGTTGTTCCTGAACAACAAAGCATGAATTATAGTTTTAAAACAAATTCAGATGATGAAGAACATTAGCAAATAAAATGAGTGGCTTTAAAAACATACATAGATATTAGGAATGCAACTCAAATTCCTTGACTTCACCAATTCGAAACTTATAGATGAACTCTCCTAATATCAAATGAACGATATGGGTTTACTTACGGCTACTAGACTGTAGCATAATACACAAATATTCGATTCTAGCGTTAGGAAATTCAAATGGGTATTCCTAAATATGACATTTGCTTGCTGCAACTCAGTAGATCAATGAATTACAAAGTATGGCCCTACTATACGATGTTTCTTAAAAAAGTGAAATCGCATCCGTGTCAGTTGGCACTTCAACTCATTCCGTGAAGTATTACATAGCATTGGGCATAAACCATGTCTCTACAATCTGATACTGTTCCCCATAATCATAAATGAGTAATTATAGCAACTTTCTCCATTTAATAAAAAATTAGCACTATAGCCATACACGCAGCTGAAATTGAAAACACTCTGATAGATATTTTAAGCTGCCTACTATGATAACTAAATTCAATATACTTTTCAAGTCAAGTTCAAATAGGTTTTATCCAAAAACCAATTAAAGGATACCTGTGGTATTCAGTTTATATAAAAAATATGTTTTCAGATACCATATACATTTTTTATCATCAGAATAAAGTTCAATCTATTTTTGATAAATTACTTCAATAAGTTAAATATCAATGAAGTCTTCATTAGGTAACAAGGAAATTATCTCCGGTTAGACCACTAGACAATAAACTCTATAAGGCGTTCATAAATTGTTTTTTTAATAAAAGTTACACCAACAGAGTATTATTAATATTATCAAAAGTCAAACGTCAATCGATGAATAAACACTCTAAGCCAGTTTCACAAAATTCGCGTTCTCAGACCAATAGCGCTTTTATTTTAAGCAAGGGATTTTAATGCTGGTACACAATTTTCTTCAGAAAAATCTGTTACCAGCGCGACGGCAACCGACGAAAGCGATCAGCGGACGTTTCTTATTTGTTTTTGAGAACGTTTTTAGTGATTTTTGGGCTGTTGCGGCTATTTATATTGAAAATGTCTGAATCACTAAGTAACAAATACGTAGTGTTGTAATAATACTAGGGATAATTAGTACACTGCTTTTAAATGTTTCAAAATAATTTAATGAGATATTTTTCTCTACATATGTTTCGGCTTGATGAGGCCTTTATCAAGAGTAGTTAGTATACTAAAATCTAAAATTGTTATACCCTACTAAACCGCCTGAAGGTATTTTGTTTTTATTGCACCGTCAATTATGCAGGTGTTTAAAGAGCAGGTCAGTTGGTCGTTCGTATTTAAAACGTCTGTTATTTGTGGCTTTCGGATTTCTAGGTACTCCAAAAGGTTCAGCTTTTTGCTTTTTGTTTCCGTGTGTAAAAGTTTGACATTATTCGTATCAATAAAATGGTTATTTTCTATACAATGTTTTGCTATGCCAGAGAATTTACAACCTTAAGCACAATAAAAGCAAAACTAACGCAAAATAACCTAATGTTAACTAAAGCTGATAAAGAAAACACGATAACTGTTTTTTAACTAAATTAGATTATGATACTAAAATAAAAAAACTTTTGAATAATGGCAATTTCATAAAAACGCAAGACCCGACTAATAAATACCAAAAACAAATTATTTCATTATTAAAAAATAACAATTCTGTACTACCTGATAACTCACAAATTTTTCTCAAATTAATAAATCCATAACCCCCCTTTTTTTACGGTTTACCTAAAATTCATAAGGATAATATCCCAATCAGACCAGCAGTATCATATGCTCCATGTTACATATTAAGTCAATTCGTTACAAATATTTTACCAAAATTCATTCTAAGTATGTACTTTAAAACTCCTTTGATTTCATTGATAAAGTCAAAAACTTAAAAATTCCAAATAATGCAATATTGGTTTACTTTGATGTGAAGAGTCTGTTTAGCTCCATACCGTTAAATGAACTTTCATGTATTATTAATGGACTAATAAGATCTCTGATCAATTAGTAAAAGAAAAAAGCGACCTCAAATATATAATTCGTACAGTATAATTATGACATATTCAAACAAATTAATGGTTTACCAATGAGCTCTCCAATTTCACCTTAATATGCCGAGATTCTTATGGCTGATTTTGAACAGCATTTATTCAACACCAACAATTCATTAATCAGAAATATATTTTTTTGGGGTAGATATGTGGATGACATATTTTGCATCTTTATAGGAACCAACAGAAACTTACATACCTTTTAACATTTTTAAATTCCCTAAACAATAGAATTTAATTTACCATGGGAAAAGAATCTAGCAACATTTTAAACTTTTTGGACATAAAGATTACAAAGACAAGAGATTCGCTTAAATTTGTTGTAGATTGTAACGAAGCTGATTGGTTGGCATCGTTAGCTCCGCCCCTTCTGCGGTTGCCTGGGATACGGCCCTTGTTGACTGTTCCATTATGCCGTTTGTTTGATGGTGAGGTGTTGGACAAGTGCAGGGCATCGTCTCTTATATTTAATTGTCCAATTTTCTCGATTTCGATTGCTTCTCGAATTGTTCTAGCTTTATAATTGGTTACATTCGCTATTTGTCTGCAGCTATCAAAGTCGATTTTGTGGCCTGTCTGATGTTGGTGTTGAAAGAGAGCTGATGTTGTTTGTTTATTTCCGATGGCTAATTTATGCTCTTCTAAACTGGCTGAGATTCTGCGGTTTGTTTGTCCCACATACGTTTTATGGCAACTTCCACATGCTACGCTGTATACTCCTAGATTCTTCAATTTTATTTTTGGTTTTGGGTTGCTTAGGGTCGTTCCTATGGTCTGATGTGCTTTATATGCGGTAGATATTTTGTATTTTCGGAGAATTCGGCCGATTCTGTCAGTTGTTCCTTTGATGTACGGCAGTATAGTTTTGGGTTTTCCTGTGATATCTTCTTTTTGTTTTTCCTTTCGATGCTGTTGTTGTTCTTTCGCTTTTCGGATTGTATGGTTTGTATATCCGTTTTGTTGCAAGGCGGCAGTAATTTTCGCTAATTCCTGTCCTTTGTTGTGCTTATCCGTGAGTCGCAGGGATCTTGAGATTAAGGTATTGGCAACTCCCTGTATCTGCGATGGATGATGATGAGACTTTGCGTTCAGATATCGGTTTGTGTGTGTTGGTTTTCGGTAAACTGTGTGTTCCAAGCGTCCCTCCTGGGTTCTCTTGACTTGAACATCAAGGAAAGGTAGCTGATTATTTTCTTCAAGCTCTATTGTAAATTGGATATTTATATGAATGGAGTTCAGATGGTCTAAGAACTTGAAAAGCTCATCTTTACCAAAAGGCCATACGACGAATACATCATCTACGTATCTGATCCATAGCTTTGGTTTCAGATTTGCTGTATCAAGTGCTTTTTTCTCCAAGTAGGTCATAAATAGGTTTGCTACCGCTGGTGATAGTGGTGATCCCATTGCTGCTCCTTCCGTTTGCCTGTATATGGAAAATAAGTGAAATCGAAAAAAAGCTGTACAATCTTCACTTAAAGATCAGCAGTCAAATACACGGATTACTGTGGGACCGCATAGAACAACTAACACATTGGCGCACTGAGACCGACAGAAACAAAAAATTGGCAACACTCCAGAAGAAATTAGATAATCTGCAAGCTAAGTCCGAAAGACCTCTACGATGTACGGCACAAACAACCACCACACTGTAAACAACATTTCAAGCTACCAACTATCCGATATAGAAAAACTGTTCTCAGCAAAGGATATAAATTTGCAATAGCCCCAAAGAGAATTCCTGTTGAAGAAATCATCTCCAATGTCAAATCCACCCTCTCAACTGTAGATGTACAAACGGCAGAAGAAATAAGACAGGCGGTCGCAAAAGTTATCAAGTTATCGAAACCACCACAACCAAACCTAACACATCAGGAGATAAAAGCACTAACAACTCTCATAGAAATAAAAACATCACGATACTACCTGCTGATAAGGGAATCGCCACTGTTATAATGGATTCGGAGGACTACAAGACCAAACTCGTTCAACTTCTCGATGACCCAAGTTACAAACCTACATCCAGCGACCCAACAACTTATTTTGAAAAAACAACCAAATCTAAAATAAAAGATCCACCTATAGAAGAAGAGATGAGATGAGTTTCTTCTTAACTCATACCCAGAGAAAAATCAAGTCGATGCCTCAAACTCTACGGCCTTCCAAAAATCCACAAAGATGGAGTCCCTCTTCGACCTATAGTTAGTGCCTTCAATTCGCCAACATACAACTTGGAAAAATATCTAGCTAGTTTTTTACAACCCATAGTAGAAAAAGCCAATTCATATGTGAAAAATTCGGAACACTTCACTCAAATTCTCGACACTCTGTCAATAGACTCTAAAGACATCTTAGCCAGTTTTGATGTCAAACCTTTATATCCAAGTGTACCAATCCAAGAAGCACTCCAACAAATAGCCGAGAACGAGAGCCTTCCTGCACACATAATAGACCTCCCAAAACACTGCCTGAAGAACGCCTACTTTATGTACAACGTCAAATATACAGGCAAACGGAAGGAGCAGCAATGGGATCACCAATATCAACAGCGGTAGCAAACCTATTTATGACCTACTTGGAGAAAAAAGCGCTTGAAACAGCAAATCTGAAACCAAAGCTATGGATCAGATACGTAGATGATGTATTCGTCGTATGGCCTTTTGGTAAATATGAGTTTTTCAAGTTCTTAGACCATCTGAACTCCATTCATATAAAGATCCAATTTACAATAGAGCTTGAAGAAAATAATCAACTACCTTTCCTTGATGTTCAAGTCAAGAGAACCCAGGAGGGACGCTTGGAACACACAGTTTACCGAAAACCAACACACACAAACCGATATCTGAACGCAAAGTCTCATCATCATCCATCGCAGATACAGGGAGTTGCCAATACCTTAATCTCAAGATCCCTGCGACTCACGGATAAGCACAACAAAGGACAGGAATTAGCGAAAATTACTGCCGCCTTGCAACAAAACGGATATACAAACCATACAATCCGAAAAGCGAAAGAACAACAACAGCATCGAAAGGAATAACAAAAAGAAGATATCACAGGAAAACCCAAAACTACACTGCCGTACATCAAAGGAACAACTGACAGAATCGGCCGAATTCTCCGAAAATACAAAATATCTACCGCATATAAAGCACATCAGACCATAGGAACGACCCTAAGCAACCCCAAACCAAAAATAAAATTGGAGAATCAAGGAGTATACAGCGTAGCATGTGGAACTTGCCATAAAACGTATGTGGGACAAACAAACCGCAGAATCTCAGCCAGGTTAGAAGAGCATAAATTAGCGATCAGAAATAAACAAACATCAGCTCTCTTTCAACACCAACATCAGACAGGCCACAAAATCGGCTTTGACAGCTGCAGACAAATGCAGCGAATGTAACCAATTATAAAACTAGAACAATTCGAGAAGCAATCGAAATCGAGAAAATTGGACACTTAAATATAAGAGACGATGCCCTGCACTTGTCCAACACCTGGAAAACTATAATAAATAAAACAAATCACCATCAAACCATCGGCGCAACAGTCAACAAGCGCCGTATCCCAGGCAACCGCAGAAGGGGCGGAGCTAACGATGCCAACCAATCAGCCTCGTTACAATCTACGACACAGGCCTATAAATAAGCATCAAAATCACATCAACCCTCAGTCTACAACCGGACAACGCATTGATAATGCCAAGTGAGACCTTGGCGAAACGTCTGCAAGGCTCAAACATGAGTCAAAAAAACGAACGGATGTATTCCCGGATAAATACTTCTTCACATTTCTCCATTCATGAAACACTACGCTTTAATAAAGAAAAAACAGAAGAACATTGTAACTAAACAATTTTATAATCCTACATTAGAAAAGGAGCAGTTTAAATTTATCAACTATATTCCGAAAACTACAGATAGTTTCAAAAAAATTAAATAAATTTGGCTATAAACAATTCAGGTTAATAAGAATAATCTAGGGAGAAGACAATAAAGACAAAAGACAATAATAAAGACAAAATTGACAAACAATCTAAATCTGGTGTTTATAAAATAAATTATGTGAACTGTGAAGCTGTATACGTAGGACAAACTGGTCGAAACTTAAATATTAGGATTAAAGAAGACAAAAAATCGATTTTACATAATATTAAAAACTCTGGCATAGCAAAACATTGTATAGAAAATAACCATTTTATAGATACGAATAATATCAAACTTTTACACACGGAAACAAAAAGCAAAAGTCTGAACCTTTTGGAGTACCTAGAAATCCAAAAGTCACAAAAAACAGACGTTTTAAATACGAACGACCAACTGACCTGCTCTTTAAACACCTGCATAATTGACAGTGCAATAAAAATAAAATACCGTCAAGCGGTTTAGTAAAGTATAACAATTTTAGATTTTAGAATACAACTACTCTTGATAAAGGCCTCATCAAGCCGAAACATATGTAGAGAAAAATATCTCATTAAATTATTTTGAAACATCTAAAAGCAGTGTACTAATTATCCCTAGTATTATTATTTAACGATGTTTCACAAGGATCCTACTGCTGAAACTATTCATTGTAAGTAGTTTTATTTTGGCTCACAAAAACAATACATAATATTCTGGGTGGAAAGCTTATGCTGAGTAGAAATACGGCTTAAAAAAGCGCTTTCGATATGTGTTTCTTTAAAACGTAAAATGGTACCTACCTACCAAAGTATAATATTATACAAACTAAAAATTAATACATACCTTTTATTTTTTCAAAGTATCTATTTTTTTTTTGTTCTTAGATAAATATTTTCCATCAGCAAATTGGTTATTTTTTTCTTAACGCAATTATTAAGCAAAATATTTGAAAAGATTGAACAAGCCATTATAAGAAGCATTTTATACTCCCTACCACAAACACAAACCGAACAAAAATCGCTGAAGAATTCATCATGTTCTATGGTTTTTAAAGCTAAAATAGCTTGGAAAAAGAGTGTTGGAAAGCTAATTATTGTTTTGATCGGTTCATTTCATATCAAATAGAAGTATCATGGGTTGCACGGTCCCTCGAATGCCGCTCGAGTCTGGAAGTCAAAAAAAACACGAAAATTTCGGACTTTTTTCAGTGTTATACCTGTAGCTTCGAAACGGTGCGTTCTAGCGAGTAGTTCATTCTTACAAATATTAAAGGACATCATTAAATTCTGCGTCGAATGAGTATCCCACTCATTTAATTCGGTTCAGTATTATAGCTAAAATCGATGGTCGAAAAACGGCGATTTTTACCTACTTTGCTAGAAAACGCATTAAACGATCAGTCTAAATGAAAAACGTATAATCAGTAACAATTTGAAAATGTTAAAAGTAATTTCGTGCGCTTGACTATGGAGGGTTTTTCTCTAATGCCGTATTTTTAGAGCTATTGGAAAACACAAGACACACACAATGCACATTGCACACTTTGCAACTGAACCAATTTGTCGAGCTGGTCTAACTAAACCTCGCGCTGGAGACGTGCGGTCGCTAAGGCGCTGGTCTCCAATAAACGTCGTAGGTCGCATGAAACGTCACGCCATATGTATGCTGTCTATGGAAATGAATCGATACGTTCTCTATTGCTCGCCGCACGCGACCTTCGAGTGCCACACACGGCATCTAGATGCTCAACACCGCGTCTTTAAGATATTTTCGAGCATTATAGTATCACGAATGCCCTGCAGAACTCGCCATAATGAATAAGTTTGATAAGGAATGAGTTATTAATTCAGATGGTTAAAAACTACAAGATTATTATTTGATGGCAGTGATATTCAACAAACTTAACATCCTTATTTGTCAAGTGTTTTAGCATCATGTTAAAGCCACCCTCTGTATTTTTGCTGACAAATAAGTCATGGTTTCTTTGTATTTTTTGATAGTGGCATTCTTATAACGTAATCGATCCTCTTCTTCCTCTAGCAAAAGTAGAGTTAAAATTGTTTTCGTATCTATTTTTACTAAAGTTGACTCACCAACTTTACGGAACAGCCTAACCACCTTCTCCGCGACACCTTTTTGAGTGACCGCTAGAAGTGACGGGTACCGTATTGACGCTGTATGCGGCATCTTCGAAAGCTAGACGTAGCGCATGGCGTAAACATTGGAGACCATAGCCTAAGATACGAGAAAGAGCCTTGCAGCCTTATCACTACGCAACTAAATGTCAAGCCACGGACTGTTACAATCTAAATGTATCATTCTATAACGAGCGAATTTGTTATAATGGGCCGATTTCTCGTATTTGCCGTGTTTTGTTTCGTTGTGGTACGGGCTCGTATTTATGTTGTGTTTCGTTGATAACAGCTATACGATCTCGATCTATAGAAGATGGATGAACAGTGTTTTATTTGCGGTAGAGGTCTGTTCCGAAGAGAGTAACACGAAACGTCTTACTAGGATGCTCCATAGATAGCTGGATGATGAATAGTTTGTTGTAAAAGTTGCAGCGGAAGATGCTGACACTCATTGTTACGACTGCTATTGACTTATCACTGAATTATCCATATGTGATAATTATTGGAGAGGACACTGGCCTCTTGGTCCTACTCACAGCGTTAGCACCTTGCACATCAAAAGTTGCAATAGTGAAGCCTGGGAAGGGCGCAAAGGAAACACTTTAAACTCTCACAGACAGTTCAATTACTTGGATATTCCAAAATCAAACATCCTGTTCCTGCATGCCTTCAGTGGGTAAGATACGACCTTCAGGGAAAATGAAGTTGAAAACTTTGGAAGGAGGAAAAGGGAATTGCATAACGCTGCACTTATCTTAAAAAACAACAATGCTTGTGCTAACGAGATATACCCTGCTGGGCAAAAATTCCTTACAGCCACTTATGGTGACCCTCGAAGACACGCGTCATTGGACGACATAAGGTAAAAACCTGTTTGCCAAATCAGTAGCCAAAACGAACATGAAGCTAGCATCCTCAGCAGTGGGAATGAAAAAAGAGTGCGACCTACTACCTATACCCACCATGAACGGCCCAGCACCTCCAGAAATACTTAACAGCGTGTCTTGCAAGTTCTCTACGAGGTTGCCGGAAACCAGGAATGAACTGTTCGGCGATCTGCTTTGAATGCAAGGGACACGCATGTTCCAACGCGCCTGATGATGACATTGTCACGAGCCGATCTGATTATCGTATATCGAAGCGTAAATAACCTTAGAATTAGTCACCGTTCCTATAGCTTCAAGCGCATTTATATTTACTAGCGAAAAACCTTCGTAGTTTGCGTCCGGTTTCACCCGACGATATCCTGATCGAGACATTTAAAAATAAATTTACGCCACGAAAAAAATGCATAGGATCATGCAAAAAAATTACTGGAAGGCAATATTGAAGTCATTGTGTCTTTCCTGAAGAAGGTACAGGCAGTGATGATGAATAGATTTTGTTATTATAAAGATTTTTTTTACATTTTGAGTTTTTCTATTTTGAATAAAAGCTAGTCCTTTATTTAATATCAGTTGCATTAAGTATACGATTTTTATTTCTACTGCTTTATTGCCTAGCAGCCAGCGTATAGGAAAAATAATTTCAGTATAATCGAAAATGTCTTCATTGACTTTATTCAAATACTAATAGCTATTATTATTATTAGTATTCTAATACACAGTAAAACCACTTATTGTATTGTACAATAGACGAGAAAGAGAGGGAGCTATGAAGAAAAGTGAGATGCTAGACTACTGGGGCACCGCGAGATCCGACGATCGCGGCTAGAAGAAAATATCTTTTTTTACATTTAATTCTATTTGTACATTACCATTTGAGAAAAAAAAAATATTCTTGCACCTATATATTCTAGAAACTTAACGCAAACTTTTTGCAAGAATAATTTTTTTTCATTTGAGCCTTCATTTCGGAGAGAATGCGAGTTGAATAGAAAAATGAATATATTTCAAATAGATTTTGCCCAGGGTCGAAGGGAGATATTTAAATTTTTTTGATTTATATTGCCGTAAGGGCCAACGTAAGCTGCATATTTGAAGCAATGATAAAAAATATAATTCGAACAAAAATGTAGATGAATTTTATATGAAAACATTCATAAATTAATATCCTACACGTTCATATAATAATTTCGATTTTTAGGTATACTGCCCTTTTGCCCGTTCTAATTTTTGACTACCTTCGAATTTTGAATTAATATAATAAAACCTTCATTCTGTGAAACTTTCAGCTTGTAACCCTGAGGTGCCCACACAAGGCAAAATAAGTTATAAGTAGCACTCCACTATAAATAATTCCTCAAAATATAAGATAAGGACTCCGTTACAAATTCACAGCTACAAAAAATCCAGAGCAGTCGTTTTACAAATTTCAGCTGATGTAACAAAACGAAAATATAAATACCCACAACTGTCTTATTGTCCCATTACTACCCGTAACCAACATCGAATATAATACCATTCACAACTTAAAACGTCAATCTCTAAGAGAATGCAAACTTAAATGCACCTTACAATAGGATCAATAACTGGAACAGTAATAGAGAAACAGCGTGCCATATGTAACTGCTACGTATTTATGCCTTGCAACATTTTAAAGCAATGCGACGAAATTCGCATCAACACTACTTACCTCTGCTGGTTTTGTATGAGCCTCGCCGTCCTAAAGTCTGATTTGTACTATGGCAGGGTGACATTCCATGGCTATCATCGGGAGAATCTGAAAATACTCTTAGATTAATTTCTTCACTACTTCGAACAGAAAAGCAAGCTTAGTAATAACTGAAAAAATAATAATGAATAAAGTAGCACTGATTGCCGTTTATAGACCTACTGAAAATGCCGTAGAAAAAAAGGATGACTGGTATTCTAACCAACTTAGTATTATGCTTATATTAGTAAGAGACAAGGATAATCTATATTACTTGAAGAATTTGTCGATACAGTAAAAAGTGGTTTAAGACAGGTGTAAAGATTTTCAGTCTTAACAATTTTTTAAAAATAACTTTGCAAAAAATATTTTTAAACTCGAAAAATACAATCTTATTTAATTTGTCGTCAAAACTGCGATATGTCAGTTGTAAACTGGTTACTATATTAAATTGATTTTTTTTGTAATTTATTTTTATAAACAAAGAAAATAGTAGAGTAATTGAATATACCAGGAACACATTTTACATAATAATGGTTAGAGGAAGTGGCTGATATGAATATGTGAGAGACATAACCTAAAAATATTAAGTTGATTTTATGAACTCAATAAAAGCCATAAATGTATATGGAGTTAGGATATACGTGGCTTGAAGATAGACTATAAAATATATAATTATGTAAAAACAAATAATATTAATCATAATAATAATAATAATAATAATAATAATAAAGCTTTTGCTGAATTACACATTCCAAAACAGAACCTTAACAGGTTAATTATAAAATAATTTGAATCTTAACCACTTTGGACTCCAGGCACTGTGACTACTGCTTGCGTTTCTGTTGCATATCCGTGTTTAACTCTATTGTTAAAAATATGAGCGAGTCATATTATCATCCTTTAAATAATGAGGACGCTATTGAATTTCGTGCGCAATACAAAAAACGTCGGATAATTATGATGCAAAAATTATTAAATTAATTTTTTTTGTGTAGCACTCCGTCACAGCCCACGGCAGAAATTACTTATTAGAAACTCCTAAATTGTCAAGTAATTTTTCAAAATAAATATACAGTGTCTCTAAAAGTTATGTACAGGGTGATCCCCTATAATGTCGCCCCCCTTTAACTTTTTTATTTTAAGTGTCCCAAAAAAATTAGTATGGTTATGTAGGTACTAAAAAATTCTTTTTTTCTGCGTGTAAAAAATATTGGAAAAATGATCAGTATACAGGGAAAAACAAAAAGTTAATTTTTTTTTCAATGGAACACCCTATATATGAATTTGTTTTCCGATTCCTCGTAAAATTCTAAGCATATTTTATGTAGGATGTTATACCTCTAGAGTTAGTAGTTTCACAGCTATAAACAGTTGAAAATCGGTACTTTTGCTAATTTTCACCTTGGTAGCAAGAAGATCATTAGAGATGGAGCAAAATGAATTTTACATTCCTATCTTATCTTTTTAAGAGCTATCTGACAGTACTAACTGGCAGGCGGTACCATGGGTACCAACTCTGGTACCTCGCTAGATACCATCAGTTAGCACCATCAGATAGCTCTTGGAAAGTTAAGATAGGAATGCGAAATTCATTTTTCTCCATCTCTAATGATCTTCCTATTACCAAGGTGAAAAGTAGGCAAAGTACCGATTTTCAACTGTTTATAGCGGTGAAAGTACTAACTCGAGAGGTATAACATCATATATAAAATATGCTTAGAATTTTACGAGGAATCGAAAAAAAATTCATATATAAGGTGTTCCATTGAAAAAAAATTAACTTTTGTTTTTCCCTGTATACTGATCATTTTTCCAATATTTTTTATACGAAGAAAAAAAAAGTATTTTTCAGTACCTACATAACCATACTTTTAATTTTTTGGGGAGACTTAAAAAGTTAAAGGGGGGCGACATTATAGGGGATCACCCTGTACAAAATCCTATGACATATTCCTGACAGCAAAATAAGCCGATTTAAACCAACTTACCTTAGTACGAAATTGGTCCGTTTCCGAGATACAGGGTGGTAAAGTTAAAATATAAAAATCTTTTTTTTGAAATTTATGTTCATTTCGTAACGTATTAATTTCAAATCTGGTACCCAGAGGTTTTTTGAGATGCGAAACCCGAATTTGGACACCTTTTCACTGGGACCGTTAGGGGGCGCTTTACAGTGTACTTCTGATGGTTTTATGTGACCGTAACTTTTCTCTCAGTATAATTTTCTTATTTCTTTGTTAAGAAAAAGATGTTTTGAACATTTTTACGCAAAAAAGGTACTCATGTTAAGAACCGCTAATGTAAGCCGTTGTCGAGATATTTCAATTTTCAGTGTTCGATATTGTACCTTTAAGGATGAAATTTGTTGTCCATATAGTTAGATTATTCGTGTACCGTCAAACTGATAATAGAGGCTCGTAAATTCTAAATTCGAACAAGTTATTCGTTGTTTGTCTGTTACTCGGTTTTTTTTATGAAATGTCGAATTATGCATTTTATTTTATTTCCGAATAACTTGTGCCACAGATTTTCGGCAATTTTAGTGGTCCGATTTTCTGAACCAATCCGAGGCGATTTAGATACGGGGGTCAAATATAATTATTGCTTTCGTATCCGCATTTCTGATGGCGACTTTCGCTACAATCTTTAAGTAATTAATGCTAAGACTGCTGTTTTGTTGTGAATTTCATTATAGTACGGAGGTTGGAGTCTTTACCATGGAAATTATGTCCTATTTTTAATCTTAATATTTGTTTTTCCAAGCGAATTCTAGTTTTTCGTGTTGCTTGTTGCGGTTGATTTTTAATTAGACACTAAACCGGGTTGGTTGATGATAATTAGCTAGTTCAGCTCATTTATATCTAGATTAAGTACTAACGGAGGCCTCCGATCTCAGCTATTATTGAGAGTACATATGTTGGCGCTCTTTCGACCGTAGTGATTGCTTTATTGAACTTTAGGCTCCATTGATTAAATAAATTTAAATTAACTAATTAGATAGTAAATACATTAAGGAGCAGGCACGCTAACCTGATAATATGATTTAAATTCGTCTAGTACAATGGCTTTATTTAGTATAATTTAGCGATTTTGGTTCGATATTTCAACCGAACTTGTCCTTTTTCTTTCTTTTCATGTAAGCTCATTTTAGTGCCTTTGTTTATTATTTAGATGGGAACTCTTTTATCCGTATGGTGAATTTTATCCGTGCCCGTCGGGGAACAGTTTATTTAACCATTGATTGATGAGTTGATTTTTCACTTTTTTTTACAGTTGATGTAGGCCTCCCTTGATTGAATTTAATCTATGTAGTTTTGTAAAACTATTATTGGGCTGTAATTGTAATATATTCTAATTGCTTTGATATATTATTCTTTTGACTTTAGGGATCATTATTGAAATATATTTAAGGTTTTAAACTTTTTAAGCGAATTATTCTTTAATCGGTAATTTGAATCACTGCTAAATTATTGTTTTTTCCTGGTAAAATAGTATATAATAATAATCGAATCACATATCGTTGTAACGTTTCACTAGGGAATGATTCCGTTCCTAGGGTCCTTCCCAGGGGGCAGGAGTTAGCAGGCCTAGTTGGCAGTCGAGGTAGAGTTGGCCTTCCGGAGCGGACGTACAGGGTGTGCCAGGTAAGGCGTGTAGGACGCCAGCGCACTTCTTAAGCATGCGGGTAGCGCCGACTTTTTCTAACTTTAATTCGTTATAAAGTTTGGTCGACCACTGATAACTTCTCTTTTAGGTATTTATATAGCAAAGTTTTATCAGTTAGTTGTGTTTTTCTTGCTGGTTGTGGACTCAACCACTATCCCTCACACCTGTTCAAGGATGAAAAGGGAGTATTTATAGCACAAATTTTCGGCGTTCGCCAGATATTGTTGCGCTATTGTTTTGTTGGCCCAGCTCGAGCTTAATGCTATACGGTAGTTGCTAACGACCTATATTTTCTGTTTATTTTTTTGGTGAATAAAGTGTTAGTATCGTTTTTGGCGGTGTTTCATTTCGCTAAACAATATCTGTGCGTTTATGCGTTTTTTATACTTAGTGAACCTTCATTTAATAAATCTTACCGGCAGGGTTGGCACGAACTGAGGTCTTATAGCAAGCGCCTTGAACAACGTGGGTATTTCCAATTCGGTCCGTTTCCAATTCGGTGGCGCCCAAAGAACCTCTCTCCGGAGCTGTTGGGAAAACACCCCAACACGTGTAAAAACTATCGTTTTTCACCGTATAGTTTGGTGATAACACCCTGTATGTATGTAGAATGACTGAGCCATAATAAATCCATGAATATATTTATTTCACCACGGGTAGAATTCAATTTCTACATTCAAATCAGCAACTGTCAAGTTCTTCAAAACCCTACTCCAAACCGGGACGGACGATCCCTTAATTCGAGCCTGTACAGCAGTACTGTTAGTATAATAGATTACAATATAGCAAACTTTCACTCGGAAAGGAAATCGTTCGTAATCGTTTTCAATTCAATATATTTTTGTCTCAAATCAGCATTGTGAAAATACTCTGTCAAAGAAAGAAAGAAGATGTTTCCCCCTCTCAGATAAAAACCGACGTAGCTTTCCCGCGTTAGTGTCCCTCCCGAAATCGTAAGAAAGACCATATTTCAGTTAAGTTGAAACGTTCATTCTCTGGCCAAAGGTCAAATTCCTTTTTGGGCCGATTTCTCTTGTATGCACAAATATTAGAGAATATTTAGTGCACCTCTGTTATCTTTGTTCAAGGTTGGACAGAGACATCCTTTTGGGCTTTTTTAAGCAATTCTTCGAAGTCAGAACGAGAGCGTCCCCTTTGGAAAAATAAACATAAGAAGGCGGAGTGACATTACTGGTCGAATTTCTACATGATATGCAGAGTCAAGGTGATAAGGTATGCTGTGTGAAAGTTGCTAAGTTGGAGAACGAAAAGTATTAAAATAAGAAAGATAGAAAAATCATTTTTAAATCAAACAATCAAGACTTTTTCTAATTTTAAGAAACCTTTTGTAATATTAGTTTCATGCTTGAATGGATGAATCCCTGCAATTATTCTAAGAATTGTACGTACATAAATTTCTATTTAACATAGTGTAATCTACTAAAATGCATAAGCTACTAAACAAATATCACCCTGTCGCAAATTTGAACTTGGAGATTGTTATATAAACATTAAATGCAAACTATAAACAACGCGAGCAATCACCGGGAGCGACTTTGAACCTTATGCATGCAATGATCATCACTTTGTTTTAAATAAATACCCTACCGAACCCTTAGTTCGGCAGATTTTGGTTTCACCTCCAGCTCCCAAGGTTAGCCACTTGGCGACTGCCTTCGGGGTTCTATCCGCTCCTAAAGTTAGCCATACGACTGCTTTATGTTCTAGTCCTTTCCTTCCAAACCTGGTACCGGTTAGTCACTTGACGACTGCTAGGACCAGGGGTTGCACAACCTCCATAGTAAAGTCCTGACAAGAAGTTTGTCAGAGTGTTGAGAAAGACAAGTGAAGAAGAAACCCAACCCTTAAAAAAAAACTATAAATTATATGACAGTAAACAAAGACCTATAAACAGTACCTCAAATCGAGAAAACATGCCCACCGTAGTAATAGGGTATAATAGAATCTCATTTTTTCTGACCAATAATTGTTGTTAAAGTTTTATCGTTAATACATTGTTTTTGTTATAAACTAAACGTGCTTACTTTATCATCTCTTCTTACCCCACGTAACGCGGTCCCGGTCTACTTCAGTTACCCCCCGGCACGCTAAACAAGGCGTGTCCTCGCGAGTAGAACATCCAGTAGTAGAATTAAAGGAAGCATTGAGATCCGGTCATTATACTAATCGCGATGCGGCTTTTCTCTGAGAAGTTATTCTATAAATAAACGCGCTACCCCCTAAGCTACTCGTGACAATAGAAAATGCTGTTTATTTATATCTATAATATTCAAATGCAATTTACACCTGCATTATTAAAGTAAATTAAACCGAGTACATGTTTCAATAAGTCCTCTCACTACCATATAGTAATGCAGTTCATTAAAAGTGATTAATTAAGATACCACACCGTTCTTTATGGTATTAAACAATAATAAAAACACTTGTTTATCCCGACCAGGAGCTGCGGGTAAATTGCGCCATACAGCTTACTACGGGGCCTTACGTTTCGATCTATTTTAGTGAAGGAGATCTGGTCGAATTCAGTAAGTGGTTACTTGTACTACTCTCGGTGGAGCTCGTCATAGCACCACGAGCATTAACGAACATCTTTTAATTTTCTCTTAAAAAAAACAGTAATACTTTCATTGCACAGAAAGCGCGTAGCAAATTTATTTGAAAATACATTTAATTACATATCATAAACTTTTAGTAAGTCTTCAAAATGACCTCCGTTAACATAAGTACAAAGATTAACACGAAGTAGAAAATTTAAATTTACTCTTTGCATCAATTCCGGATCGTTCTTTAACATGTTGGTTGCATTTTGAATTCTTCCCCATAGTTCCACTTCATTATTAATTGGCCTGGAATATACCATTTGTTTTAAGGTCCCCCATAAAAAGTAATCCAACGGAGTCATATCGGGTGAGCGTGGTGGCCAGTTTACAGGAGCGTCATTTCCTCTACCGATCCATTTGTTTGGATACTGTTGATTTAAATAATAGCGGACGTTTAAAGCAAAATGTGGTGGAGCACCATCATGCATAAACCATATAACTCGTCGCAGTTGTAATGGCAAATCTTCTAATAAATTTGGCAGCGTATTTTGTAAATGCTCCAAATAATCCACACCATTTAGACGTGGCGGTAAAATGACAGGACCGATAATAAAATCGCTAATGATTCCTGCCCATACCATTAATCCTAAACTCATGTTGATAGTGAGTTACTTGTGTGGGATGCGGATTTTCATCAGCATAAACATGTTCGTTATGCAAATTGGTTATGCTACTTCTTGTAAAACACGCTTCACATAAAATTTGCTTAGAAAAATCCATATTCCGTCGTCATTGTTCAGTAATGAATCGATAGAAGCAGAATCGTTTGCCGAGATTCATTTCCTTCGCAATACCCATAAACTAACAGCATATCCGTCATTTCTGCAGAATTGTATTCTTCAGCCATTTTGACACAGTTTAAAAAATTTTAAATTTTGCTAAGACCTTTCAAACACCTTATTTATTATCACATTGACAAAATGCAGGCACCAAATCGAATGATAAGTACATTACTTGCGTCCTTAATATACAAAAAATGTTCAAGTTAAAAATAGTCCGTCGCAAAAAAAAAGTTTCAAAGCTGTGCGCCAAACAAGAAAGAATCAAGAGGATTTTTGTATGCGACACTTACAATTTAAACAAATTTTATCCTTAAAGGTGACAGTATTTCGGTACAGTATCGAACACTAAAAACCGAAATATCTCGACAACGGCTTACATTAGCGGTTCTAAACAGGAGTACCTTTTTTTGCTTACAAATGATCGAAACATCATTTTCTTAAAAAAGAAATAAGAATATTACACTGCGAAAAAAGTTACAGTAACAAAACTATCAGAAGTACACTGTAAAGCGCCCCCTAACGGCCACAGTGAAAAGGTGTCCAAATTCGGGGTTCGCATCTCAAAAAACCCCTGGGTACCCGATTTGAAAGTAATGTACATAAATTTAAAAAAAATAGATTTTTAATTTTTAACTTTACCACCCTGTATCTCAGAAACGGGACAATTTTGGACTAAGGTAAGTTGGTTTAAATAGGGGTTATTTTGATGTCAGAAATATGTCATAGGATTTTGTACAGACCTTTTAGAGACTCCCTGTATATAATGACCCATAAAAAAGAGGCAACTTTGGTCAAAAACAGGTATGTTAAAAAAAAAAAACAAGTACACCACGGTAAAAAAATCTATACAAACCGTTTTTAAATATACAATAACTTTTTAAATAACCAAGATACAGGGGTGCTTGAAAACGACAAATTTTCAAAATCATCCCGTAGCTCAGAAACTAAAATAGCCAAAAACAAATCTAATAACGACATCTTTCAATTTAACAAGAAGTAATAAACTATTGTGGAAACCGTATCATGTTATCTCCACTTATCAGTGAGGAACCTCATAAAACACATGAAAATGGGACACCATGCATGTTCTGGAAAAAATAGGATTATTATACCTGCAATCTGCATGTAATGAATGTCGAGTGCTGTTTAGCTGAGACTGGGAATAATAACAAACAACCTAATTAATTATTGTCATGTTACTTTAATAATTAAGTGGCATTAAAGGTATATATTAATATAATACAGAACATATCTGCAAGCTAATAAAGACGGAAGCTGCAGGTTAACAATTCAAGAAATCGAACGAAGACCGTTAATATGGTACGGCTAGCCATACGATCGTGTTCGTAAAACGTATTATACCACATACAAACAAAATACAATAATTCATAAGCATACCTTCCTGTAATTAAATGATCGTGTGATGTTAAAAATTACTATTCAACGTTTCCACGGGTATAAAGCAGTATTCAAAAAGAAAAATATAATAATATACAAAATTATTAATAAAAAGCAACACACCTTTGTAAAGCATATTATTGCTCATGCTTCGGTCTGCTAGGCTGTCTTGGGAGCCTCGGTAGTAATCGCGCTTCATAGATGAGGGGGTATAAGCTAAGCAAAATTAAATATACAAAAAATAATAAATTATTGCATGCACTATGTAAAAGATAAGTTACATTTGGAAAATGCCAATAATATCAAATAAAAAATACATATATTTAAAATATGAATTCATGGAAAACGTGGTTTGGACTGTTCGGCAATAAATAAAAAAATAATTATGATACTATTTCAGAATTATTTTCTAAAAAAAGAAAGATTGATTTGAACAAATAACTTTAGAATACAGGCCCAATGCGGTTTAAAATTAATAATCTGTATCGAACTCATAGCTACTCATGACATGTAAACTGGATTTTCATGGAAATCAATAGTGAATGCTAATGCTATATACAGTGTCTTTCAAATATATCCGAACGGTCTAATACTTTGAAAACGGCTGAAAATAGAAATAGAAAATTTGCTACATAAAGGTTGCGCTCGTTTTATAAAAATGTCAACGTTGCCACGTTTACCTTTTTCTGGAACGGCTGAAGATGAAATATCGAAATTTGCTATATAAGGATTATCGATTGTGCTCGATTCATCTCAATGGCAATGTTGCTAAATTCACTACTATTTAGCAAGTTCCAAGAACTTGCTTTATGTTGAAAAGCAATTAAGAAAAATAGATTGAAAATGACAAATAGGTTACATTCTTTTTGATATGTAATTATTATTTAAGAAATACCACTATATTGGTTTTAGGTGGAGTGAAATGACATCTGGTTCATGCACTATGCCTTTGTGATCCGCTTCCTAGGGTAGAAAATGAGAAAGACTGAATGATGGTGCCTCCCAGATGAAAATACTCCGGAGGTAAAATAGCCTCCCATTCGGATCTCCGGGTGGAGGCAAGTTCCTTGAACAAAATCAAAATCAAACCCGAACACATCCAACACTGCGATTGGACTTCTGCAATATAAGAGGCATCAACACAAATATTAACCACATGCTAACATCATGTAAGCGTCATATTTTAGCTCTAACAGAAACAAAATTGAAATCAATCACTACTCATGGTCACTTGAATAGGAGTACCTTACTCCCGATTTCGACATCTCTGGATTAGCTGTTTTTATATGAGGCGTTTTATGTTGCCAATGAGAAGAATCATACAAACCTAAAAACTTCCGTGTCATGTGGTTCAAATTAAGCAACCAAACATTTGTTGCTTGTATAGACCAACCCGCAAATACCATTATAAAAGGCTTTTCTCAAATCTTGGCAATCAAATTGATTTTCTGCAGATCAACGAGAAAATGTCATAGGAGGAGACTTCAACGTACATAACATCGACTGGTTAAAATACTACAACAAAAACGACGATGAAGCACGAGAAGAAGAGACATTTGCTATTAGTCACGGATTTACTCAGCTGGTTGACAAACCAACCAGGATTCCTGAGTGTCAAAGAGACTTTGCTAGCCTTCCGAATCTATTCTTAACAACTAATCCTGATCTCTACATCATAACCGTCGAACCTCCGTTGGGCTCATCAGACCACAATCCTATCTCCGGAACCTGTGAACTTGCTATCAAAACCCAGTAGCCACAGGTACCCCCAAAAGTTTGGCACTATAAATCTGCCAAGTGGCGTGACCTTCACGAGTTTTATCTTTCTTTTCCTTGCAAAGATGTGTGCTTTAGAAATCAAAACACCTCTGAATATGCTGATAAGATAACTCAAGTTATCCTAGCTGGTATGCCCTTCTCTTCTATGAAACAAATCTCCAACAGTAAACCATGCTTTGGGAAAAACTGCTGAAGAGCGGTCAATGCTAAAAATGCCGCCTACCGCCTACCGGAAGTGACGCAAAGTTCCTGTCTAGTCTAGACAGGAAAATCGAAATATATTCATCACGACTAGAAACCAGTGAAAGCGAACCATTGACGAGAGCAAGGATGGATATAACGAGCTGATCCAACAAGCCTTTTAACTGTCCTACCGGATCGAGATCCTTTTGGTCAGTTGCCAAATCTGTCAATCAGGGTTGCTTTTCTCAAAGAAGTCAGTCCCACCACTGACCACAGACGATGGCTTAATGGCGAAAACGGCCAAAGAAAAAGCGAACATTCTTGCCGAAATGCTTGCATCAATTTTAGTTACCGTTTAAATTGTTATCAAGGAATGACTCACCCAAGTGAATTTCTCGATGTGAGATCTGATATTTCGCCTTTGCCCAGTGAAACGAATACTCAAAAGCCTAGACACTAAAAAGGCCACAGGACCGAATGACGTTCACGAAATAGTGCTTAAGAAATGTGCTGCTGAACTAATAGCTCCACTATACAGGTTTTTCTCCCTATTATACACAACTGCATGCTTTCCTTCCAGCTGGTAATGCGCTCAGGTGCAATAAATTCCGAAGGAAGGTTAAAAACTATTCAAAATAACTACCGTCCAATTGTCTTAGTTCCCGTTACGTTCAAAGTCATGAAGAACCTGATCAACGAACAGCTCTTAAAATATTTCGAATCATCAGGCATCATAATGGATCGCCAGTATGGCTTCCGTAAGTACGGATCAACGGGAGATCTGACTTACGTGACCTACCTGTGGACCAAAGCCATCGAGAGCTACGGCGAATTTCGTACAGTGGCTCTCGACATATCCAAAGCATTTCATAGGGTGTCACACGACGGATTATTAAGCAAACTGACAGCATACGAACTACCATCAGCACTGCTTCTAGAGCTTTCCAATTTTTTAAGGTATCGACGCATCCGAGTTGGTATTGATGGACACCTCTCGGAGGAACTTAAAATCAAGCTGGAGTCTCTCAGAGATGTATATTATCTCTTACGCTGTTCCTGCAATGATCTCTTAAACAAGACAAACAATTCTATTTACAGCGTTGCAGATGACAGCACAGTTATACATATTTCCATCTATGTCGCAGACTGCAGGTCGTTCTCAAAGCAGCAAGTCACGTCACCAAAATTGCCAAGGCGGCAGCACAAAAGCTAGAAGCACCCTATAGAGCACGAAAGCTGTATACACCACATCAGCTCTTACTGCTCTATAAGGCCCAGATAAGACCATATCTGGAATACTGTTCCCATGTGTGTAGCTCGGCACCCAAACACTTGCTCAGGACATTGGACTCTATACAGAGGAGAGCAAACCTTGATAGCCTTGAACATTGGAGAAAACTGGCGTATCTATCTCTTTACTATCGATACTACTACAGAAAGTGTTCCAACAAGCTTGCATGGATTCCGCCCAGAGTTGTGCCAAACAGAAACACTCGTCAGACATAAGTTGCTCATTAATTCTGGAGGACTGTCGTGCTCTGGAATTAACTTCCGAAAACTACAACCTACGGCGCTTCAAGTCCAACGTTCGTCCACCATTATGTCTACACATGCACCACATGCACCGCTCATTGATTATGGGATTTTCCTTTTGTGTGTGTGCCGAACATAAGAAAAAGAAACAAAATATGAATCCGCTGGGATTCGCATAATTCGAAAGCCATTTTGAAAAGACTTTAAAATAAGTTGACAAAACAGGATTTAATTCGTGACAGTCATACCGTCAATTTAAAAATGAAACTAACTAAACTAGCGTGCAACATTTGTTAATTACGTGTCATTTTCAATCTATTTTTTAAGAAATAAACGAAGGAAATATTTGATATTTGCAGGTTATAATAATAATAATAAATGAAGTTACATACAGCATCTAAAAACCACTTGACAATATCGTTTTTCCATTTTAATTCGTTCTTAAAATATTAGATAGTTTCAGTACTTTGGAACGAAAACGCTAGATTATCATAGTTCTAGGAACAAACGAAGCAAAGATCTGATATTTGAGGTTATAGTACATTAATTGCGAAATAATTGAAAAAAAGGTTTCATTTCCATTTATAAATCGAGCGCAGCCAGTAACACCTATGTAACAAATTTCATTTATCTACCGTTTCAAAATATGTATTATAATACGCTCCGATACTTTAGAAAGTCAGTGTAGAATGACTTCATTCTATACACATTTGTTTTAACAACGCTTTATCTGAATCCCCAATCTAAAACCCTACAGACAAAATGTAGGGGTCAAAGTAAACAAACTGTCCAAAAACATTCAAAAAGCATCAAAAACTTAATTTTGAAGCTCGATATCTCGAAAAATATTCTATAGATCTTTTTGGCCCGTTAAAAATATTGGCACGATACTGCAGATCTCATTAAAATCATATTAACGTTATAAACTATTGTAAATATTAAAACTCTCCAAGGCAAGCATTTAAAGAAATATGTCAAATATGTACCGAAATCCTCTAGTTAGTAGTTCTGAGTAGTTCATTATTACATTCTACGCAAACACGCCAAATTAAATATATTTTTTTCCATAGAAAATGAACGCACGCAACTGTAGTTTTGTCTTGAATGATCAGGAAAATAATAACAAATAAAGCGTCGCACACTTCTTGGCCCCCTGACAATGAAGCGGCAGATCTTTTGCCACAGCATTTTCGGAAATGTTGTTCAGAGTCGTTCTTAGTTAGTCTGAAACGATGCTTCATTAGCTAGATATGCAACGTAAAACCCTATTCCCACCCACTTGAAATCGCGATGTACAAATTAAAATTTATATCCGACCTAACTTTTCAAGTCAGTCTTCTAATTTTCATGATTGAATTGGCTGAATGCTAAATTACTAGTTAATGTTGAAATTTTTAACTATAAATATAAATTAAAGGAAAATAAAAGCAAAAATAACCACAAAGACAATAAAATGAATAGGAATGTTTATGGGTTAGGTTAAGTCGATCAACAGATCTTCCTTTATAGATCTTTGTTCTTAGATACGTTTCTCCTTCTTTTATTTTATTAGGTCGGAACCGGATTCTTGAATCAGAATCGAAACAGGATAACTACGGGTTTCACTGAAATACGGTTCAAATGCATCATAATTTCTAATAATTCTATACGCACACATTGGCCAATCCAGGCCAGCACCATGACCACGGGTAGCAACTCGGCTCACTGGCGCAGCGGCGCGATCAGTTTTTCAAAGACTTAATAGTCGTATAGATTTGTGAATATTTTGTTCAAAATGCGTGATCGGCTTGCATCGAGAAGTTGCAATAAAAATATCTACAAGAAACATATGCAACGTTTGAACGTTCCCATACAGAGGCGGGCTCTGGTTAAATATATTAAGTGAAAAAACAGAATTATTTAAAAGATAAAAATTTGTATCTTTGTTCGCTTGCTAGCCATATTTTCAAAATTCCAAACTTCTTATTTTAACAGGTTCATTGACCTGTATTATATATCATGCAACTAAAATTTTTAGACAGTACCCAATTGCTTGCATCTTAGATTGGAAATATAAAGGTTGTTGATTCAGATCCAACTAGAGGTACAACTGCTTCTAAAATTGTATGTCTGAAGCCGTAAAATAAAATAGATTTCAAATTTTTGTGGACACAGTACAAACCACTTAAAAAATTATAAAACAACAACTAATGCTACAACCAAACTTTGCCATGCATGGTATATACCTGTTAAATTCGATGTAGATCCCTTCCTTCCACGACTGGACATGCCTTCGGCTAGCTGTACGGATCCACTATCAATGTGAATTGTTTTGGGCCTCGGTCTAGTTGAACCTTTCGCTCGCAATTTCGGCGTTGGCTTAAGGGACATCAGTTCATGTCTGTCTATAGTCTTACCCTGATAAAAAAAAAACACTTTACGTTTCGAAGACCAAGCTACCTAAATTTGTGAACGCTAAAATTAGAATCTAAAACAGAAACTGTTGAATATCAAAAATAAAACGCTAAATATTAGTAAAAGGATTTTACAATCTGTCCAATTTGTAATTCGACAACTCATATTTGCTGTGTTGCACACTGCTATTCCCTAATTGTTCCTGGCTTTAGTCTTAAGAGTGTATTAAATTCATTGGAACGCAATTAAATTAATACGGACATAAGAAGCGTATCAATTTTAAAGAGTATCCATTAAAAAAATGTAAATAATATAAATATTCCAAATTTATTTTGCAATTTCTCTGAGACGTTCTCAACTCACAGATCACACTTTTATAAACATAACTACTAAAGAAATAATGAATTGATTCACATTCAAATTCAATAGGTACCTATCTTCAATTTGGAATCATTTATTATACAGCACAGTACCTATTAAAACTACAAAAAATATAGGTATACATAAACTACCATATTTAGAAACCACAACAAATTAAATTAAACCAACAGATATTAGCAACTTCTATAAATAAAAGATAGATAAGAAAAAAAATCAGGTTTAGTAATAATAAAAACAAAGGAAATATCAAAGTACAAATTCCCTACATATAACAAAAGATAAATAAATTAATTAAAAACTAAAAAATATATTTTTGAAAAACAACATTGATAAAATAGAATAAAAACAATTTGAAAGTAAGTTATTATTAATAGTCCGTTCTGTATTTTTTCATTCGTAGGTATAATAAGCTGTAAAATTGAAAAATCGATAACTATAAAGATTTTATTCAATTGGAGAAAGATTTTGTACTTATCTCAGTTTTAGAAATTCTGTCTAGATATGCGATATTAAAACACTTAACATATAGTATCCTAATACCAACGGATTTATCATTGGTAGTATTTTCCATAGAAATTATAACATTCAATATTTATGTTAAATTATGATAAATAATAACCAAAAAAATTAGCTGCTATCCATAATGTTCGACAAAATAACCATATTGTTCCAATACTTCAATAAAAATAATCATTTCTAATAGTGCATGTATTTGCATACAATAAATAATATTTAAAAAATCATACATTAACTGTGAATTTATTTTAGAATTGGAAAAGCACACACAGATTTGTGGAAAATAAAATTCATTCTATTAAGCAAATTTTAAAAACCACTTACCAAAGACCAATAAATAAAAGACATTCTGAAATAATCTTAATCCAAGAAAATCAAACAACAAAAGCTCCCCAGATTAATTAATATTAATATACAGAGAACATAAAGTAATTTACGCCCGACACCTTACTAACGCGACTGATATATTTACTAATATTTCTGTTTGGTGTGAATGCACCTTCTTAAAGCGCTCTTGAAATAGTCTCAAAATAACGCGGAAACAAGAAAAAGTCTAGGCGCCTGCAGTTTGTTTCCCCGCGATTTAAATATAGGTTTCGTATTCGTTGAATGACACGGCGCGCGACGCGACGACGACGTTGCAACGATTGTTACGTTCCTTCAGAACTAAGGCATGCATTCCGGAACTGAATAAGAATATTCCACGAGTAGAGGGGGTGGGGAAGACAGAAGGGGAACAACCTTACAAGAGTTGGTCTTAGTTTACACGTCACATTTATTATTATCCCTGAAAACCATCAAACTTTAGAAATAATGTCCTGGAATTATTAAGATTGCTTGCCTATTTGAAAATAGTTATAACTTGCAAAAACTAGACGCAATATAGCTGAAAAATAATGGCACGCAGGACGTTTCCCTACAATCATTTTCCTGTCCCGAAGTATGACCGGGCAGTCCTCATAACATTTTAGTCAGAGGTTTAGACAAGAAAATAATTCATGAAAAATAATGAAAATGAAATATGAAAAATCCAAAATAGCCATTTTATTTATTCTTTTCCGAAGAATTTATAAGTGTGATCAAATAATTATTTGATAAAAAAAATTAACTGTACCCTGTACATTATGTACCTAGAAGGAAAAGTTACAGCCAGCACCGAGACCGAGAATATGTTTTTTCTTTGAATTACACATACTATTTTTTTGCGATCGAGATTGTTAATAAATATTGATATTTTTGAAAGAGACGCAACAGCAACAACTAGGCCGAAAAAGTAATATTCGCAGACTGTTATTTGGCAACCCTCAGAAATACAGGGCATAGCGACTTTTGTGGCCTCTCAACGGGCCAGGAATCTTGAGATTTTCGAACAATCATAGAAAAAATATATCACATTATCTAGACAATTAGCGACTCTGAACAAGAGTACTAATTATTGAGTGTTTTGAGTTGCCTTTAGGTTAACATATTTCATTTCGCACTATTAGTCTAAATAAACAAGATACAGGGAAAATAAAAAAAATGTTGTGGGTAAAGTGCCCTTTAGTAACAGAATACTGAATACATTTTATTGTCAAATGGTGACCTTTACTATACCAGAACCATATGCCAAATACCAGCTTATTTCGTTAGGGATTAACCTCATTATGTAAAAAATTAAAATTAAAAAAATTATCTTTGACAACCTATAACTCGGAAAATATCGAGATTTCAAACTTTTGTTATATGACAAACCCACATTAATTTAGCATGTAGATTTTCCCCTATGAGTTTCGGAACCCAATTTCCGAACACCCTGTATA
>MU182556.1:200457-227771 GCA_016904865.1 Pissodes strobi | reverse complement strand
TATCTTTTTTTGGAAATCCCAGAAAATACCTAATTTAAGATAAAAAACATATGTTTGCTTTATAATTTTAAAACGGGTGGCGCAAGAAAAAAACTAAACTACGCCACTGGATTCTACGGCTATCTAATAAGATAAAAAACAACTGAAATATGAGGGGTGTGTCAAAAGTGATAACCCGGTATCTCAAAAACTTAGAGGGCTATGAAATTTTTGTTGACGGCATGTTTAGTTTCACAAAAAAGTAGCACAGTGTCGCGGAAACCGCTCCCTCTATCTTTATAATTAAGCTAGATACCCCGTATAAGTGTCGAAAAATGAACACTACATACTTCAGCGAACAGTGCCTAATACTAAAATTAGGTAATATGTAGATATAAATTTACAAACGCCTGATAATGTCACAATTTAATGCAAGGGCCTGTTGAATGTTTTATTAGTCTACTTTGAAACACTTAATTACATTATAAATAAACATTAATTTTGTGATCACAGTGGAAATGGAAACTTTTAATTTGAAAAGAAAAAACAGCTGAAATGGAAAATTTTGATTTTAAAATACAACTGAAAAAAAAAACCAAGATACTAACAGGGGATCACGTTGGACATTTATTTTTGGTGTAGCAGGAGCCTATAGAAGTAAGGAGTTATTTCAGTTGACGGTGGACGATGTAACTGATTTGGGTCATTCAGTTTTGATTAATATTACTAAAAATACCAAAAAAAAAAGATCCATAGGAATTTTGTTGTTAAAAGTTCAGGTAGAAATATTGTCAATTTTACTGAAATTTGTAGGAATTATATGGCTTTAAGAAAGGCTGAGACCCTTCATCGTTATTTAAACAGTAAATGTACTACATAGCCAGTCGGTAAAATATATTTGGAAAACTATTTCGAATTCGATTCGAGTCTTTGTTGCAGAGATACGGGCAAAAAACGGGTTTCCCCCTTAAATTAGAGCCCCCCCCGTATGGTCTAAGGTAGCACCCTATGGGGCGCACCTACCATACAATTTTCGACCCCGTACCTCTTCCCGTTCTCCCGAAATCAATTATTTAAGTTTTTCCTTCTCCCCCTTCGTCCAGGATCTTCTTTTTACCCCGCTACATCCCCTGACAATTTCAGCCCTCTACCTATACGGGAACATGCCAGTAGAACGAGCGTTACGTTACATATCCGAGCATGACGCGCGATGCGTGACGTCTCGGTCCCATTCAACCCCCACAAAAATAAAAACGCAAAACGCGCCTAAAGAAGTTTTCACTTCAATAATATTGCCATTAGATAAAATAAAATAATAAAGATACATTTATTTACTTTTTGTATGTACCACAAATTAAATCGCATTCTAACACACACTGTGGTACACGAGCATGTTTGCCAGATTTCCTTATTAATCAGTGAATTTGACTTTCAAGTAGGTATATTTTGTTTGTAAATAGCCCTTACTATTTTAAATTTATTGAACCATGTTACATTTGTTATTCTATAAATACCTAATTTAAATCTACGTTAGTTAACAAAATAAACATACGTAATTACCTACTTTAGAATTTTAAATATTGTCATCAAGCACGCGAAGAATTTCTAAAAATAAAAGTGGCAATGCCGCGTGGCTGTCTCCTCTACTTCGACTACGTCTCGTCTACTTTCGGCCGATTCCGGCCGAATAACAAACATAGCGTATTAGTCGTAGTAAAACGGCATGTTTTAAATACATTACTATTGTGTGGTATTCTTTAGTGCTTTGTAACACTTTTTGAGGCAAATCAGTGTTTAATACTTTATCATGGTTCATCATTGTAGAGTTTGCAAGAAAACAAGTCGGAATTTTCCAAAACTTTTGTGTCATCGGTGAGTATTAAATGTCATTTCATTGTCGTCCCTCGAGGACCATACAAAGCAATAAAATAATGCATGTGTTTCTAGTTCAAGTACAAGTAGATGACAATTAGCTTCTAATAACACTTTACAAATTTATTATATCTGCTCATCAAAAATGAAACTAATCTAGCATAATTGATATTTTCGTCTACACGAGTCCTACCGCCTGACGAGTCCTACCGCCTGGCGAGTCCAATTCAATCGCTTGTGCGCGAATTATAAACACACTTCTGAAAACTGAATGGTATATTTGCTTATAAATACTTTAAAAACTTTGCCATCTACTTTTACTGGACTGATTTGAGGACCAATATATATGAAGATGTCCCGTTAAATTGCCATGGAACCGAATTAATAAAATTAGTGTCAAATTATTTTAAAATCAGGATAAATTATGAAAGTTAAAAAGCTTGAATCTTCTCAGAAACCAAGGCTTAGAAGTTTACTTACAAAAGCTGTCTTATTTAGAAATTAATACACTTTTGTTATACTTATTAGTTATTCAACTAGATTGTTTAAATAAGCGTTGTATACTTAAAATGAAATTTCAGGACTTAAAAAACTTGTCAAAAATGTTTCAAAATAATTTTGCCTAGTATTTTCTTAATCTCTATCTTTGCTCTGTTTTGTTCTTTTGAGTTTTTTTTATTGCTGTGATTATTATTTTGATTTTTCAATAGCGAAATCAGTAGTCCTACTCCATTTAATTATTGGAATATTTTTAACGCCATTAGAATGCTAAAAACATTTTACATCTATTACGATAAAAGTATGTTACTGTATACTATCCTAAATGAACGGTTTGATTTAGTATTATGGTGTATTGCAATATCTTTTTTTTTTAATTAATAAAAATGCACAGTCCTTCGCAAAGATGCAACCGGGGGAACATCGAAAATGATAAATAAAAAAGCAAAAATGTGATTTGTGTTATAATTCAAATAGTTTTTAAAAGCAGAGTTTAAAAAGGTAAAAATTTTGTATATTTACGAGTGTTTATAATATTTTTAATTAAAGAAATGCATTTTTAAGATTAATATTAAAGATTATCATAATTAAAAAAAAAATAATTAAAGAAAGGCGCAGATATGAAGGCCTAACAATTACCCTCCACTTGTAGATAGGAAAATATATTAATATATAATTAGCTATAATATTACTGTAATAATTTTAACCTGTTCCGATTCGTTTTAGCCCGTTTTGGTGCATTTGGTTATTTTTAGACATTTTCGGTTAATCGTTCAAACAACTTTCGATTAGTTTCAGTTAGTTCAAATTTATTTTAGCCATTTGAACCGACTCCAATACGTTATAATCAAATTTAAGATTTTTGGTTAGTCCCGAAAATTCGGTTCGTTTTGGTTGGTTCTAACTTACTTTAATTTTTGTAACCTATTCCGGTGCGTTTTAGCCTATTTTGGTGCGTTTGGTTAGTCATTTAAACCGGTTCCGGTACTTTACATGCAATTATAATGTTTTTGGTTAGTTTTGGTTAGTCGCCAAAATTGGGCTAATTTGGGTTAGCTTCAACTTACTTTAACATTTTTAATCTGTTCTGATATCTTTTAGCCCGTTTGGTGCATTTATTTACTTTTGGTTAGTTTTGGTTAGTCATTCAATCAACTTTCGATTACTTTCAGTTAGTTCCAATTTAGTTTAGTAATTTGGACTGGTTCCGACACGTTACTATAGCCAATTTAAATGCGAGTTTAAAAGTTGTTCGTTAATTTTAGTTAGTCGCCAAAATTCGGTTAATTTGGGTTAGTCTCAACTTAGTTTAATATTTTTAATCTGTTTTGATACGTTTTAGCCCTTTTTGGCGCTTTTAGTTAGTGTTGGTTAGTCGTTCAATCAACTTTCGGTTAGTCTCAGTTAGTTCCAATTTATTTTAGAACCGATTCCGGTACGTTATTATAACCAATTTGAATGTCTTTGTTTCATTTTAGCTAGTCGCCAATATTCGGTTATTTTGGGTTAGTTTCAACTTACTTTAATATTTTTAATCTGCTTCGATGCGTTTTAGCTCTTTTTGGTGCTTTTGGTTAGTTTTGGGTTAGTCATTCAATCAACATTCGATAAATATCAGTTGGTTTTAATATATTTTAGCCATTTGATCCGGTGCCGATACGCTATAAGCAATTTTAACGTTTTTGGTTACTTTTGGCTAATCGGCAAAATTCGGTTAATTTGGGTTAGTTTTAATTTGCTTTAACATTTTTAATGTGTGCTGATAGGTCTTAGCCCGTTTTGCTTCATTTAGTTAGTTAGTTGTTAAACTTTCGGTTACTTTGAGTTAGTTCCAACTTATTTTAATCATTTGAACCGGTTCCGATACCTTAATTATGACCAATTTTAATGTTTTTGGTTAGTCGGCAAAATTCAGTTTATGTGGGTTAGTTTTAACTTACTTCCATATATTTAATTTGTTCCTATACGTTTTAGCCCGTTTTGGGTTTTTTGTTACTTTTGGTTAGTCATTCAAACAACTTTCGGTTACTTTCAGTTAGTTCCAATTTATTTTAGTCATTTGAACTGGTTTCCCTACGTCAATTCTGTGGCTGCGCGTGCCAGAGTTTTGGTGTTCGAAATTTTCGATACCTTTTTTCATACCAGTGTTGATACCCAACCAGTCTGAACAAAAAAAATTGGAGATATGGTGATGGAACTTTATAGACTTTTAATCTTTTATAATTTAATATCCCTCAAAAATATTAATAAAGACTTTTCAATACATTTAAATAGCATTCGTACCTACTCAAGACGATCAAATTACAATTCGTTTCTAAATTTGAAAATTTTCGGTCTCAAATTTCCCAATATTTCAATATCCAGATTTAATTTAAGAATCGAACTCTATAAACGACCCACAAATTCCCATTTTTAGATTTACGTAATCAATTTAGATTTGAATTTTGGTGAAAGAAAATAATTACGAAAAATTAAAATGCTACGTCTGTTTGTTTACACGCTAGCCACTTGCTGTACCACAGTTTCATTGATAAATACGCACGTCACAGTCTGTGGTATACGATGCAGTTTTCTAGAAAATTATGAATGACAGACTTTGTCTTTTTAAGTAAGTAGTCTTAGATATTGCCCATAAAATTTTTAGACATGGTGACGTGAAAGCATTCAAAACTGCTGGACCTTCAGGTAACACTTCCAGGCAAATGTTTGAACAAGTCTACTATATAGCGAAGAAATAAATCGCCTATTTAATATTATAAAATGTACAAACGTAAGAATAAAATTAGTTAAATTTAACCTTTTTTTAATTGTGTGTTGTTAGTTGTTAGCATGTCCTTTAGTCTCTTAGAATTAAATGAACCTCCCTGTTTGGAGGGACTAAAATATATACTTTGGTCCCGAAAGTACAAAATAGATAATACAATATTTATAAATATGCAGCACCTTAAAAACACAATAGTTTACCTAATAACACTTCAATAGGACACAAGCAAATCATTATAGTGATATTACATTGATTTGTTAATGTCAAAATCAAAACTTGATAAAGTGCACGAACTTGTATTGTTTGCTATTTCGAACGTTTTGATCGTAATGGTAATTATTGTATTTTTAGATTTCTCCCTTTTGACAACTGGTGCAGATTTCTTATTGAAACGTCCAGGTTTTTTCAGCGTTGTTCGGGTCACTAATTCGCACTGGTGTGAATCTACACACTGGGACTAGAACCGACGAGGTTCTAAGAACGTATCTATTTGAAACCTGTAATTTAGCAAATTCCATAAAGATGCGCATTTTAAATTTACTGCGGAAACCCATAATAATTAATATTTATAGAAAAAATATAATTTGGAAGGAATTAATTATTAAAATTATTAATTTTGTTCTATTTTCAGCCTTGATACCATGTGATGGTAATCCTTTTTACAGTGTTGCCGCATTTTTGAAATTGAAATATATTTAGGTCAGAAACGTCGAATGTTTTATAAACTTAAAAAGATACTTTGAGCTGAAAATATTTGGCGAAAATATATAATACAAAAAGAGATAGTAGTACTAGAGAGTATTAATCGAACTTTAACGAACTCATGATATCGCCGTCCATTTAGCCGTTATAAAATAACACCGAACAAACCAGAACTCCATCCTTGATGTTAATGTCTTTGTATGTTGGGTTTTTTAGAACCCAGTGCTGAGTGTTGTATCGATTAAATAAGCCTGATGTGGTAGATTCTGTCTCATATGTCCATACTTTTTTTTTAAATAAATTAAAGTCGTTATGTTGTTGCCGAAAGCGAAGTTCTTTATGTGCAACTGTTAAATGTTGAAGGAGTATATGAAAAGGCATAATATATTAATTTTTAAAGTTCTGTGGACAGTTTTTCGGCTAACCCTTCCACGTACTAAAGATCCTGAAATGAATCCAAACTGATTTGGTGGGATTTACTCTTAAAGAATTAAAAGGGGATTGGTATCGATTTCTTCTCTTTGTAATTTGTTTCTGTCATATAAAAATGTATTTTCATCAAATAGGTTTTTAAACCTTAAAATGGTATTTACGGATAATTTCTATGAACATTTGCAATATATATTTCCCTTTGATTCTTTTTTATTCCAAATACTTAGAGTCATTATAAAAGAAATGTGTCACATGACCATTAGATTCCACTAATGATAAAATTCCCATTGGTCGAACTCGTATTTAAAGATAGTATTGGAGTTATAAGGCGTAGTAGCCGTAACAACTAGTTCTTAATTTTGTTGTAAAAATGTCATTGATCGTAGGAATGGGTTGTTGGTAGAATGTAGAAAATTCCCTTAGCAGTCCTGTCGAATGTGCCTACCACGAATTGCGCGGAGCCTTGACATTTGTGTGACGTGTAGCACAGGGCTCGTAGGAATTAGCGGAGGAGCTTCCGGTGAAAGTTGCGCGACGCCTTCTTTCTATCCTCCACATCAACGCAAACTGAACAAGTTTCACTCTTAAAAGGTCAGCCATTGCAACTGACAATGCGGTATAGCGGTAACGAAGTTTTTTGAAATATCCTTGTGGGGGGGATCGTCTACCCGACCTATTTTGAGTCTTAGGCCATTGCTTCTTGTTACCTTTAGTGTATTGTTTGCTTGGTCCCTAGATTCACTCCATAAGTGTTCACTGTTTCGTCGCATGCGAGTTGCCTTTTGAGTTTTTTTAAGTGTGGCCAATTGGTGCTACCACGTGGATGGATGCTAATTTTTCTCTAATTTTCATTGCAGAGGTTCTGTTGAGTCCACCTTTTGAGGCAGCTTAGCCGAATTCAGCGATAGCAGATAAACTATTGACTGTTCTTTGGTAGATATATTATTTTTTCCTTACCTGTAAATGTTCTTTGCCTTGGGTTTTTGCTTAAAGCCTTGAATTGTTTATGTTTACCCGCGGTTTATTTTATGTCAAGTCTTTTCATCTTGGAGCAAAGAAGTTCCTCGTGTTGTCCGACGTGTAAGAGTGAAAGAGTCCTTATCCTAGGCCACTGTATTCGATCGTGTACGTTTCCTTCTGAGAGTTGCCTGAAGAGCTGTCCATGAGTTCTTTTGAGGATTAGTCAAGCAGAACGAACCGTGGAGACAGTTAAGCATTTTTAATTATTAATTATTACATGCTAGCTGCTGGTTACTCAATATCACCATATAGACAATAACTATTTAATTATGCACTAAGTAAAACAAATTTCGACGTCTTTGATTTGATTTTCTTTATTTGCCGTTGCTCATTTATATATTAACGCCATTTAACTTCACGTTAATTAAGGGCAATTCTAAAGTTTTTTTAATAATCAAAAATGACTAGAATATACCATCTTAGGTTTGATGGGAGCTTATTTTTTAACGTATTATAATCTCAATATTACTAGTTTAATAACGTCCTAGTTGCCTCAGAAAGCGTAAACGGAACATGATCATGTTTGGGTAGTTTCGTAGCTGATTCTTTAATGATAATTTTTAGTTGTTTTACTTTTTTTTATCTATATCTGTATGTATCTGACATGTTGCATAACCGGAAATTTATTTTGCGTACAGCAATAGGTACACGTTTTAGTTTTAATGAGTTGTGTTCTCTGTTAATCGACCTAACAGATACGTAATCTCAAATATCTTTTACCTTTAAATGAATAGTTAGTTTGTAATTTCAACTTTTAATAACGAATTTTTATTTGCAATACGTCAGCGGTAGACTGACATTAATTTTAATTCGTAATTATTTATTATGGTCAGGTATTACTTCAACAAAAATAAATTATTTAAAGTAGAATTTGCAACAAATGATTCAGTTGATCGCTACATTTAATCGCTACCGTCAAGTATAACTTCCTTTAACTAAAACCGAGTGCCGTGGGTACCTCCACATCTTAATATTAGTGTTCCAACAGGGAAGTAGTTTGTAAATCTAACTGATTTGAATTAATTGGGCTCAATATTTGAATAATATTGATCATTTATTTCCTTTATTTTGAGTTGATTTAACTTCTGGTTTTATTGTTGATATTTACTTTTATTTTTTGTTGCGAAGCCTAAACCAAAATGAATATGAATCCCATATTACATATTAAGGATATTTTGGCACTGGAGATAGGGCCTAATTTGTAAGCTTCAAGACAGTTTGTTACGCACCTTTAATTGTCAGGTTTTTTAACTTAATTTTATTCATTCTGTTTATTCTAATCTGAGATGACGATAGATAAATAAAATTAGAAAATAATAAAGATTGGTAAATTTGTACTCATGAATTTGTCACATGACCGTAAGGATTCCAATTGGTCGTCCTTAAAGATAATATAAGGTTTAAAAGACACAGAAGCAGTAACAACTAGTTAATCTTGTTGCAAAAATTATGATTATTATTTTTTACAAAGTTTTAACAACTATATATTGTTTTTTCTTCTACCAGAAACGCCCCACCATGATTATGGCGTATATACACATAGACTTATCGAAATACGCTCGGCTTAGTGATGTTACATACATAAAGGTGTAACGACTATCTGTTAATTATCTTAGTATACAAAATGGACTATATTGCTAAACGTTACCAGGTTAAAAAAAAAGGTCAAAGCTAAAATGTTTTCAACGTTTTCTCCTTTCCTGTAAATTTGTGTCTTTGCTGAAATGCCCTAGATTATCAGGCCATGATTTGTGTTACTGAAATTCAAATCCAAAGTAGCTGCCAAATTTCAAGTCATTTGCTTTGCAAAACTATTAAGAATAAGTCATTTTCACACAACCTCAAAATAAAGGAAGAAAAATATAAAGAAACACGCTGTATATAACGTGAATAAATGGCTCGCCACTGAATTCCATTTAAGACAGTATTTCTCACAAACGCGAAGTAGCCCAATAAATGAAAATACAGTTGTTTATTTTCATATGTCATGTAAAACATGCTTTATTATGCTAATATAAATGTAAAGTACATTATTAATTATTGTTCAGATAACAGGTATTTAAGGCAGTGACTGTGTACTGTAAACGTTGTTATTCACTAATACGGTACTATTATTAGAACATACTTCGAGCAACTTGTTATTCTTAACTTTACATACTATTCATATGTCTGGAAAACCAACAAGCAATGCTACACATTCATTATAAATAAGAGAAAAATTTATTTTAAATATTACTCTGATATTAACTTTTTTATGTCGAATCTGAAATCAACTATGTAACTGCGTTACCTGTGCTTTTTTCTCATTATCATAAGTGGTCGTAGGAAAAGTACCATTTCTACGAGCGTGCGCAAAATGATACAACAATGTGGATTTTAACACCTACCTAATATCAAATTTTTCCTCCGTTTCTACGTCAGCAAGAAACTACAAACACTGTAACGTCGTATAGTTTTTCGTTAATTTATAAAATTGTTGTAGTTCTTTCAAGACTCTTAAAAAAATAATCAGTTTTTTTTTGTTTATATGATGCTAGTAGAAAATATATTGCTCGTAACACGTGCGCAAAGTGTCTTTACCGCACGTAAAACGTAACCGAACCCCGCGTCGCGTCCTTCGTCTACTTGTTTTTGCGTGCGGAAAAGTATCACTTTGCGCACTTGTTAAGACAATAACTATATGTGACTTCCTTGCCTGTCAAGTCAAAGTGTTAAGTTAAACATGCTGTCAAATTGACAGCGAACAAATTTTGGGGTCATATGATACACCTTTAAATATTTAGTATAATTTAAGTAGTCCTAAGGAAAACAAAAAAAATTGTATTAGCGGAAAAGTGGAAATCCATAACCCAAGCGAGGGTAAATTTGTCAAATATTTTTGTACGGCTTTTTGAAGTCTAGTTAGTACTTACAACAACTGTGATCAATATATTCTGAACGCAGTACAGAAATAATACAACTGGAAAAAAGAAAATTTTTCATTTTAGATAAATTCCCCTTTGATACAAAAGTAATAAGATTCTGTACGGCTTTTGTGAAATTAATTTTCTATATTGATAAGGATATATTATTTCGCCATGCCGTATAAATTAGTGTAGCTCTGAGGTAGTAAACCAGAAATCAATCTCCTCCCTTAGACTGCGGAGGCAAGATCATCTGATTTTGTATGGCATCAGTTCAAAGTTCTAAAAATCTTTTAAAAAAGTTGAGCCGTCTAAAAGTTGTAACTAATATTAATATAAATAAATAAACTACCCTCAGGTAAGGGTGAAATGTAGATTTCAGTTTTTAAAGAAATAGGTTTAAAATTAGTATACCAAACTCAGTTTAAAATTAAGAAATTATTGGGTGGGACAAAATTGAAATATTGTAGAAAAGTGGAGTGAAATTGGATGCATGGATTGTAACCAAAAAAATGTAGGGCAAACTATACAATCTATACAAACGAAATTCAAAGAACCCGTAGTTCATTTAAAGTATGGTAGAACAGAAACAGGGGTGTAGGGTTAGTGTTGTAGCGGTAGTACCTTTCACCAAGTACCATCGTAACTAACGTCTATGACGGAAGTTAGTAGGCGGTGACTGGTCCTCACAAGACTACCAATTCTCACTTATGGCTCCCGGCGCCACACCCCGGGCAACTGCATCGACCTGCAGGCTAAACCAAGTGAGGATAGTCAGATATGACGAACCGAGTAGCGTCTGACCCAGAATGGGCGGCTACTAACAGCGTCTGTTCCCAGATTGGGCGGCTAAAATTTAAATCAAGGAAGTCAACGGGAAACCACCTTGATCATCTTTTCCCAGGAAATAACTATGGCGAGAAACATAAACAAGACGGCCCCTAGTCCCGGGCAGCCCTTTTAATGGGCAAGGGGTGCTAAGAATCCCCCGGCTCAAAATAGTGAAATCAAAATTGCGCATCTGTACATGGAACGTGAGAACCCTGTTTCAAGCTGGGAAGCTCGATACTTGGTTCAGGAGATAAAGAGAATGAACATACACATAATGGGTAGAAGTGAACACCATTGGCCAAGCTGCGAATCATGTCAACATGAGCACGGCACACTATATTACTCAGGTAGTGATGACAACGACCAAAATCATCAAGGCGGCGTTGGCATCTTTGTTTCATCAGAATATACAAAATATGTCAAGAATTTTATACCAATATCCAACCGGATATGCTTACTACAATTGGTCTGCAAACCATTCAATATCAATCTTATTCAGGTTTATGCCCCAACTGCTGAGAAGAGGTATAATATGGAAGTGGAAAATCTATATAAGCTAATTGATTCCACAATGACGACGATAAAGCGCGATAGTGTTATTCTTATATTGGGATATTTTAATGCCAAAATTGGCCAAGGACAACGCACCGATATAGTTGGTAGTCTTGGGCTTGGTAGCTCCAACGGTGACAGACTACGAGTTTTGTCAGGACTCAGGGATGATAACTGCTAACACGTTTTCGATCTACGCAAAGGAAGACTTTATACTTGGTAAGCCCCACGCAATGATCTAGTTAACTCAACACCAATTAGAAATCAGATCGACTACCTACTGATTAGAAATATAATAGAAAATGCCAAACCTTACCCTGGTGCTGACATTCGCTCGGACCACAATCCCCTTGTGGCTGAACTGCCGTTAAATTTAAAAGCTAAAAAGCAAACACACCCAGCTAGAGCAGTTGATGTAACAAGACTAAATAACCCTGAAGTCAGACATATTGTTGCCGAAGAAATAAATAACAGGTTAGCACACCAGCTCCAAGATATAGAGACTTTTTAGAATACCGTCAAGAATATCATTGTGGACACGTGTAAATAACATCTCCGCGAGACCTTTAAACCCAAAAACAAGTGGATGACAGGTCACATTCTAACCCTCATGGAGCAGCGAAGACTGGCGAAGAACAAACCTGACAAATATAAAAAAAATACAAAAGGTCATAAGACGGGAGATCAAAGAAGCCAAGCAGAGATGGATGGAAAGGGAATTGAAGACCTCTGCTCCAAACATGATACTTTTAATATGTACAGAAAAGTAAAGGAAGTAGCTGGAATAGAGAGAACGAATATGTCACTTACAAATGATAGTCACCAACTAATTTTGGAAGAACAAGAACTAAAAAACACATGGACCAGTTATATAGAGGCCGACTTTAAAGGTCATAGAGCTGATGCGGTATACGATTTTCTTAAATCCGAGGTGATACATGCATTCTCTATAGCAAAAAATAGGAAAGCATCTGGCCCGACGAGATTCCGACCGAGGCTCTAAAGCTCTTTACAGAGGAAAATATTGGCTTGGTAGTTAAACTGTTTAATAAGCCTCATGTCCCACATGCTCAAAGCATTCCTACGGATCATTCATGCTCGCATCAGACGTAGATGTGAGGACGATCTTGACGAATAAAAAATTATTAAACGCATACGAAAGTATGAAAATTATTAAATGTAAGAATAGTTTAAATAGAGATAGAGGGCCTATTCCGTATAGTCCATTGTATTGGTTAATCGAGCGTGACTAATGGGATTCCAGGAATGATTAAGCAAACAGTTACTATAAAATAGAGTTAGGTAGATTCTAAGTTTAGTTTTAATCATCTCCTGATGATGCAAACATGATGGTTAGCGAAACGTGCGTCGAGTGCAAAAAATTCTGTTTCGGTATTGTGGATAAAACTCTGTTTTAGTAAATAAACTTAATTTATACATTTTATACGCATTAATAAATAAAATTTACAATTAACGTATTAAATTATTATTTGTGCTTGCCCTCCTTGAGATGCATCCAAGATGACTCTAAGCAGTTGGTCATTGGGGTATTTAACAATGCCTTTAAAATCCTAAAGATCAAAGGGCGCCAGCATTGTGAGCGCATACATCCAATGTTCTTTCACCACACTTGCAAGTACAGTGAGCACCAAGTACCCCTAATAGGACCTTCACCATCTTGAAAGTCTTGTATATTGTACAAATGTTTGGTGTTTACTTCTGGCTAAAAACCGCGAATAAACTCGTCCATGCAGAAATTCAACCAATTGTTTGAAGAACAAATTAATTATGTGCATTGTGACTGAGAGTATTCTGTATATAACCTGCCGACAGTCTTACTTGGTGTGAAATCATACCGTTTCTTTTTTAAATACACGTACAATATTTATTAAAGGTTTATAAGCTTTAAATTATTATTATCTTATAATTATATTACTTTTAAATACAGAAAATTCAAATAGCTTATTAAATACTAAAAGGTAATGTGAGTTTTTTAAAAATCACCTTGTATATTATGAAATATATTGTAAATTGTAATTAATTAATTTTTAATACTATGGTTATGCCGCACTAATAAAAAGTTGCATATTTTGTTGAAAATTGATATTTTACTAAAAACTTTTGACGACCACCCGGTATATAGTTTATTAAATGAAAATTAATCTAATTAGATGCATGTAATATTTATAAATGCAATTTAATACAAACTTAACATAATGAATGCCTCCAACATTTATTTACATAAACCTTCCCTATAAATAGCGTATCCTTTTTATTCCAATTCGGAAGTATTTTTGAGGTTACTCTGTGATCGAGGAATCAAGCGTCTCAACCAAGGGTTGTTACTTTTTGTCTTAAAAATAACATGTTGAAAATTTAAAAAAAACGCTTCAAGTGCCTAAATTCCATGTTGAGTGTGCCGGTTTCTTCGCGTTTTATTTCTTGTTAATCTGACAGTGTTCCGGAAACCAGAAAAGGTTGCAAAACCAGATTTATTATTTCTTTACCTATCCCAGTATTATCTCAAAATTTTCAAAATATAACAATTTTATATACCTTTTTTACCTTAGTGGCTGGCCTATTACTTTTAATATTAAAATGCTACCTGAGTTTCTAAATATCACAAAAATATTATCGACATACTTAAAGTACTGTTCGCATTATTATACATCGGCTTAGTAAGAAGTATCGTCGAATATAATACCGTTGTGCAGACATTAAAGTTAAAAGAACAATTATTGTTAAATATATATTGTTCGTTATTGATTAGAATGTCAAAAAATTTTACTACGATATGAACATGTCTGACCTATTTTTGTAGTGCTTGCAAAACTACTAGGGGATAACCATTCTTGCATGAAAACAATCACCATACACGGGATTATCTGACTGGATGGTTGCATAATATAAAGGAAACTAAAACATGCCCACCAATCATTCCCGATCCTACTTAAAATAATAGTGGTAAATATCCGTGGAAAAGTGGCGACTCCTTTTCTATTCACCCTTCATATTTTTGTATATATGAATTTGTCGAAACCTTTTCCATATGGTGGCATAAGTTGTTTTACATTTTTTGCAATGTTGTGAAGATATTTAGAAAAATCATCATGTCGCGGAGGAAAGATCGACAACCAAAACAAGACAAACCCTTATAACAGCATTAGTGTTACATACCAAAGTGCCATTTCGAAAAAACTGAGCTGATAGGAGCTGCAGAATTTCCGATACAAAGATAATATAATTTAAAACAAAACTTGAGAAATAAAGTATAATAAACACATTTCCAATTTATACTAAACTAATTTGGAAACTGCAGCTCTTAATATTACTAGAACATAAGGAACAAAAAAAGAAACAATAACTTACAGTTAAACCTAACAACAGTTAGACCATTACATTAAGTTAGATGAACACGACTATCGAATTCCTTAGTTAAAAACTTCTACACATTACATTAGCTATATTTCGAAACAATTTCATATTCTAATCTCTAAACATTCCCTTGTAGCTAGAGATGTTTTATATACTTAGATCTTCACAAATCTCCACGTACTCAAACCATTTTTGGAGAACTACGAGTAACCCCTCCTCTTCTAATCAACTGCTGATCAAAAGTTCTATTTAGATACTTTATGATACGTTTTGTATGATGGACTGGACCACCATCATGAAAATACATTTATTCTTCTACCCAATTGGGGTTAACTGAGGCAAATAATTTTGCAGGAAGTCCAAATATACCCCTTCCCTCCAAAAAGTATAGGTCAATAATATCGGCAACAATAAAACCTCGCCATGTATTTAGGGACCATTTATTTTGTGAATAAGACCTTCCAAAATGTGTATTTTCTGACTCATAATAATGGGAATTATTTCAGTTGACGTTTCCATTCATATAAAACATAGCTTCGTCGCCAACTCAAATTTCGATGTTCTCTTATTCTGAAAATTATAAGCTCCTCTGATGATCTTCAACATATAATTCTTGATGTAATTGGGCCTGATGAATTTTATTAGTTTTCAGTATTCTTCGAATCTATGTTCGTCCGATAACACTCAACTGCGGAAGCTGGCGTTTTCCGATGTGTGCCAACATTACATTCAGTTGGTTTTCTTCAGTTATCTTTTATTATATGCCACACTTTATGTTGCTTCGAAACTCTCCATAACCTTTCGAATGTTCTCTTGACAGATCAAAGTTGGAAAATTATAATTGTCTGGAGTAATTTATGAATCACTAGCGCCCAAAAAAAACCAGGTCTACCATTCCGACATTAGAGAAAACTATTGTAAAAGTCAAAAATTTAATGAAAACCCGCATTGTAATTAATAACAAAATGATGAAAATAACTTTGTAATTTTTCTCATCATGGCTAATAAGAAAAATTGTAATGCATTCCAAAAAAACATTCTAAGATAAATTAAAGAGGATCAAAGACCCTAGAAATTGAGCTGGTCAAATACAGGATGTTCTATTTAAAATATCAAAGATAAACCAATGTAAAATTTGTCAAGTTGGCATGCCCGTGGGAAACATCCTGTATAAAATATATAATGTTGATCCTGTCTATTAAAATATTTCATATTTTAATTCTATATCTATCATTTATTGATTGGAAACTATTGCAAGTTTTATCAGTCCATGTTCTCCTGCCAGTTGATGATTTTTAAGAATAGCTTGACATTAGTTGACCTAACAAAAAACACAGGGTTCTATATAATAATATGAAAAAAAAACTTTCTTCTCGTTCTGCTTTTGTGCTCGCCTTGTATATTCAAATATTGAAAATGTATTGTTATTCTACAACTTTTATTCAAAAATGTTTTTAAAATTGTTAGTAGTAGAAGATAATATGTGTATATTATTATTCCAATTATCGTTGGCAACATACAGTTGTATGGTGGTCTCAGTGGAAGCACAAGTATTGTGTTGGATTGTTACACATTTCTTCCTCGGCGTTTCTTTACTTTCTGAATAAACAATTCCAGTCTTCTCTGTTCAATATCTTTCGGATATACTGACTTTTGGATTTATTTCATATCGCGCTTTTTACATAGTCTATATTTATTTTTACTTGTACCGTTGAGAATATATCGTAACTATGTTGTGTACTGCTACTGCATCAATAAATAAAAGATTCAGAGAAAAATATTGTCATGGATGGTGTCGTTATTAAGAACTATTTACCATTAAACAAAAGCTAAATACCAAATTAGTTCTTAAATTCTCATAGAAATTAAAATATTTCTTATGAGAAGTTTCCATCCTTAAAATATCCAATAGATGATAAACTACATAAAAAAGTAATATGATATTAACCTAGAAATGGCCTAATAATATTTAAAGAAATCGAAAGAGGTTATAAAATATTAATATATATATAGCTATATGCCAGAAAAATTAACGAAGCAAGAAAAACAAACTGTGCTCAAAACTCAGATCTAGGACAGAAATGCTAGAGTAGATTGAGAAGATATTTTAGTAGTAATAAAAACTTAAGTAAATAAATTTTAGTATGAAAACGCCAAATACAAAACAAAAATATAGAAAAACTTTTACAAATTTAAATATCGAAAATCGCATCCAAGTGTCCCCTAGGCAGCTTTACTACCAAAATAGCGTGCTTCATAAAAACACAGTTTAAAACATCTCGGAGAACAAATACCAACGCATTTCCAAATTTAGAATTTCGAGTATTCACGGTGAACGTAACGTACACACTATTTTTTCGACATAAGAATTTCAATAACAGATCAGTAAAAAGTAAAAACATCATCACCGAATTGCGACCAATACAATTGTACACATAATACAATCACTGAAAGTATCTTGCACTGAAAATGGCAGCAGCCAGGTTAACACCTAGCTCTAACAGTATCTTGAAAATAACAAAATGTTGGTTCTCATAAAAACGTAGAGCAAATATGATCAACGATGAACAGTTAATATTTCTGGTCAGAAAACACTACGTAAATGCCAATTTCTGTGACAATCAGACAAAAATAATCCACCACGGTTATTGATAAAAATTTTACATAAACCCAAATACACCAAAACTAAACACGGCTATATTTGGATGCTTCTGTATTTGGTTATTTTCAACAGTGCGCCACATGCAACGCTGGTAGGCAAAAATAATTTAATCTAACAAAGCCCAACATGTACTAAATATAACCGAAACAAACCACAATTAATTTTGGCACTGTTTGTTTATAGTCTAAGATCCGAGCTAAAAACGACCTTCACCCATCTGTTTAATAGATGAAAAGTATTTTATATTTAATTTTATATATTAAAAAATATATCACGAGTGGGTTGGTTAAAAAATTCTTGGCAAGACTATAATTAATTAAAAATTGAAAATTGACTTTTTATTATGCATTGCACTAATGAGTTTAACGAATAAATTTAATACCAATCGAAAGTATGGAGCCTATAGAAAATGCAAACGTTGGGTTGTCTATTTTTTTATTTTGGCGTAACTACTGGGTTGGCAGGTATAAACAGGTATATTGCTACTAGTTATTTTCACTCATTTGTTTAATAAATAAATCTTATATCTAAAACAGAGTTTTATCCACAATACCGAAACAGAATTTTTGCACTCGACGCGCGTTTCGCTAACCATGTTAGCATCATCAGGAGATGCTAACATGGTTAGCGAATCGCGCGTCGAGTGCAAAAATTCTGTTTCGGTATTGTGGATAAAACTCTGTTTTAGTGCATGTTGCCGAAGGTTTCAAACCCCAACGTAGTAAATCTTATATCAAAATGAGCGCTGTTTTATTGCGAACACGACGATATAGGGTTGGCTGCAATAAATCTGGTTTGAATGGCGGTTGGCGAATTTTTAAAAGTTAAATTTTAAGGCGGCTGGAAACTTGTTACAAAGAGGTCCGGGCTAAGTATCCCATGCGATAGAAAAGGACGCAGCATTACAGCTGTGCGTGGCGCGACTGTCGGATAAAAGAGAGTGCGCATGCTTTTTGTTCATGCAATAGAGAACGACAGCGATACAGTAAGATATTGAACATTTTTTTGGAGCAATTGGTAGTAGGTTTGAAAAAACAATGATAAATATATAATTAATTTATAATAAATTAAACAAATGTAATCAAAAAAGGAATGAACAAAATATACTAAGGATCTTGTATTACGTACAAAAATTTTATTACAATATAACATAAATACAAAAATTATATTATAGAAAAATAACTTCCAATTAATAATTATTATTCTGTATCTGATTCATCCGAAGTAAAAGAATGATCCTCGAATTCAGTAGATTCGTTCGATTCGTCATCATTCTCTGTCATTTCAACAATATCTTGAATTTTTAAAGGCGTTTGGTCCCCAATAAATGCTGTTGGTTTTAAATAATCATCTAAATGCCAACCGCATTTTTCAGGCTGCAGTTTTGTACATTCAGAGTCTGTTGCATTGAGCCACATGGAATTGACAAAAATGGTTCGTAGATTTTTTTGCTGTAGAGATATCCAACATGGTGGTATAGTGATCGAGTCAAAAATTTGAGTTTTTTTAAACAATTCACTGTTTTCTTTCGCACCATAATTTTTCATAAAAATTCGAATTCTTGCATCATTAACTCTGGTGCAGTGGTTCACGCCATATATTTTTGCTGTAAATTCTTGAACAATGTCCATTTTTTTAAATGAATGAAAATATCAGCCTCATCAGTTAATGACGCAAAAGTTGTTTGATACTTTTGATTCTCGGAAAATATTTTAAGTGATCTAATTTTTTCTTTGTTATAAAATGCTGCCGTATAATCACAACCTGTGTATGCATGAAAAGCAGGAAGACTTTTACATAATGTGGGTCCCAACTTCAATGCTAAATCGAGGCAATTAATGCAATCAAGGTGTTGACTAGGCTGCCTCGTAGTCGCTGAAGTAGCTAACCAAATCGCAGATTGTGAAACTTTTGTGCATATTTCCGAATAAAATTACCAAAACATCAGTCAGAAGCTTTTATTAAAATTCTTGAGCCTGATGCTACTTCATGAGCGTGAAAAGCAATCCTCGTTTCCGCCTTTTCGTGATAACATGTATAATCAACTTCTTGCGTTTTTTTAATGTAATTATCCTGAGCTTGATAAGAGTAACACTGATGTTCAATGGTTAAAAATATTTTTTTGTTGCGGATTATGGGGAGTAAATTTTTGTTCTCCCAATAATTAGCCAAAAACTGTATCAGAGCCTCTTTAAAACGATAATTTTTAAGACTTTGCAAAAAATCTTTAGGCCGAATTTGTTGAGGTCCTGAAATTTTATATGGAATATCGAACTCTTTTCGACTTTGCCATTCGGAATCTTTGATTGAGGGTGATAAATAGCGGTCGAATATTAAATGGATTTCAGTAGCATTTGTTGAACAAGTTTTTAGGAGTATTGACTCTGCAACTTTTTCAAATGTTTGTGGCATAGATTTTCCGATTAGATGCAAATAATAAAAACCATCTATTATTTCTACGTTAATATTTGTAGGCTCCACCATTTCAGTTTGATATTTCAAAATATTCGCAATTTTTTTTTTACGAAAAGCTAACTTTAACGAACAATTTTTAAAAGTTTCATTGGTAAAATCAATTAATGATTCATCCAAATCACACAGAAAGCACTTTTTGACAATTTTTTATCACAACAATACGTAGTAGCACGTGTTTGTTACGATATTGAAAATTATATCTACTCCAAAATAATGTTCAGTGTCTTACTGTATCGCTGTCGTTCTCTATTGCATGAACAAAAAGCATGCGCACTTTTATCCGACCGTCGCGCCACGCACAGCTGTAACGCTGCGTCCTTTTCTATCGTATGGGATACTTAGCCCGGACCTCTTTGTCGCAAGTTTCCAGCCGCCTCAAAATTTACCTTTTAAAAATTCGCCAACCGCCATTCAAACCAGATTTATTGCAGCCAACCTTATATCGTTGTGGTCGCAATAAAACAGCGCTCATTTTGATATAAGATTTATTTATTAAACAAATGAGTGAAAATAACTAGTAGCAATATACCTGTTTATACCTGCCAACCCAGTAGTTACGCCTAGAAAAAAATAGACAACCCAACGTTTGCATTTTCTATAGGCTCCATTCTTTCGATTGGTATTAAATTTATTCATTAAACTCATTGGTGCAATGCATAATAAAGAGTCAATTTTCAATTTTTAATTAATTATAGTCTTGCCAAGAATTGTTTAGCCAACCCACTCGTGATATATTTTTTAATAAATAAAATTGAACATAAAATACTTTTCATCTATTAAACAGATGGGTGATGGTCGTTTTTAGCTCGGATCTTCTACTATTAGTTTTGGTTCGAGAAACTCAATCCATCTATACAGTTAGAACCTCATCCAGAGCCAAGGACACTGGACTGAATAGGATGGCTCGATCCCATTAACGCACATTAAATGAAATTGAGGTTTATATACAAGCTCGTGTTTTTCATAATTTCTTGTCTTTGAAGACTTTATTGCCACAGTTTGGATTGTTTTGTTAGATGTTAGTGCCAAGGTGAAAATAGAAAAAAAAACTAATTTTCAAAGCCAAATGTAAGTATCAGAAACGATTCATAAGGAGTAGACAAATTATTACAAAAGGCACGACTATTTCATTCCAAATAGCAGTCGAATTTGTTAGGCATGTCGGTGTCAGTTGTTACAGAACATCAATAAAATTATGATTACGAACCCAAGAGAGAATTAACTCTCATTGCTTATACTACTTTTAACTTCGATTATGAAACTATATTCAAGATCTAAATTTGGTTACCTATAGGTATATAACCTCTTATAATTATGTTTAAATTTCATAAAAACTAGGCTTTCGTGTACTTATAAGTATTTCACAGTTGATGCCATATTGAATGCGTATATAAAAATGTAATATTTAGAAAGCCCTCCTTTTTTCGATTTGCAACAACACTATGTATTTATAATGTATCTACTTCAGTTATGCAGATTAAATACATTGTTTTGCCTTTACAGTATAGGAAGGATTTGTGTTCATTGTTTATATATTATACTTCTTGGAATCGGTAAATCTATTCATATAGTACGATAAGTATAAGCAGGTATAGTGAACCTCGAGCGAGCTATAGCGAAGTAGAGAAATTTGAATTAAATCAAGCGTTATATTTCTTATACATTTTATTTAGAAATCATTAGTATTGTCTCGTGTATGCGTTGGATAAAATGTTTTAAGAATCGTAAAAATCTAGATTTTTTACATGTACAAAACGATCATGAAACTTTTCAGCTAGGCTTAACTATCTGGGAATCTGAAATAATAGTGGCGGCTCATAACATTTTTCTCCGCATGTGTTTCATTATGAGTTCCCTATGGTAGAAGAAGAGAATGAAAAGCCACGCAGACGTTATTCACCATTTCGCAATATTTAAATTATGCGTTTGCAATTCAAATATATTAATTCTTTAAAAAAATCGCTATTTTAGGACTCGTCTATTTTATCGCGACCTCGGAATGCCAATTCAAATACACCACAGAATGTTACACAACTTATAGGCCTACCCAAAATGTGATCATTTCTCTTTATCGTCTTTTCATTACGTTTAGCAATCTGCTCTTGGTATTCAAAACTTAATTTTTGTGCAATATGAACTATTCCAAGCAAAAAAATAAAATAATAAAAAACTGAAGTACATCACTGACGGCAATCGAACCCGCACAAGCACAGTGTCTAACCACTGCACCACTACACCTGTTGAAAGCAATTCATTGGACCGTGAAGGCGTTTTTGCTTTTTTGTGCGTGAACACTCGTCAGTATGATTTAGAACCCTGATCGCCAGAGGGGTGTGTGTGATGCAGGGTTGTCATACGTAGCATTAAGGATACACATTTAGAATCTTCCTACTTAAAAAAAGCGGGCCATTTAATAAAACATAAAAAATGATAAATATGCCACGCAACACTTATTATTTCCGACATTTCCGCAATTGCTGAGAGCATTTGATTTGATTGGCATTTATTGTGACGTCATAGGCGAATGCACGATCATTTTCAACCGAAAACGATAATCATTGAACACGTGTACGATAATCACAAGTTAAAGATATGGCAACACTGGTGTGACGCAACACAGACCTTTTCTCTTTCAAATATTTTTTCTCGCAGGAAAAATGGGTCAAATTTACTTTAGAGACTATATTTAGAAGTCATGATTTTAATTGTTATTAGTTGCTTCATTGCCCAAATTGCAACACACTCTGAACTCCCAAAATGTGTCTAGATTATAAAAGAACAACATTTAAAAAAACTAGGGTTAGGGTGGTACTATCATATCTCAATTCATTTTTATCTGTTACGCAGAATTACGTGAATTCAAACAATTGTATTGTTTATTCAATTAATGTATTCAAATACATTATAGCATGTTTAGTTAGGGAAATTCGGTCAATTAGCACCAAAAACACACCCGACAATAATATAGTCGACATACAAAAATCCATAGAATTAGCCGACATCTTATCGAGAATCCAAATTTTCGGAATATACTTATATCATGACTTCCTCTTCAAGACCTTTAAAATGTTATATAAAATAAAATATTAATTTATTAAGGAGTATTGAACATCTGCGTTGCAAGAAAACGTACCTTAAGATGTACCCCCAGAGTCGGGACTAAAACCATTCTATGTAAAAAATCAGTAAATAAGTTATTTAAAAAATAAAATCCCGCCGCCCTAATATTGGAGGTTTTCAGAACCGCAATTGTGTCAATATTTTTTTATACACATCAGCAATTTCAAGATAATGAGAACCGTCTCCGCCGTATTTGAAATCGTACAAAAAAAACAATCAATGGAAGATTATGCGAATATCAGTATCATATTAACTAGGAGTAAAATTGCTCACCTCTCGATCAGCTTCCTCGATTGCTTTTTTACGCTTATATTGTTCTAAGATCGCTGCTCGTCTAGCGATTTGTTCTTCTTTTCTTCTAGCTTTTTCCTCTTCCTTTTCCTTTTCAAGTTCTCTTTTTCTCTGCGCTTCTGATTCTTTTCGTGCTTTGGCCTCTTCCTGTTGTTGTCTTCGTTGCAACGATAACATCATTATTCGTTCTTTCTTCCGTTCTCTTTCATCGACTAGATCCTGAAACAGATGATTATTTTAAGAACATTTATGATATGCTTATTTGAGAGCTGAAGAAATGATTTAAAGAATTTAAATGATTTAGACTAGTAAACAATATTAACACTGTTATTATGAAAAAGACGCGATTATGAAAAAAGGGGTTAATATGATCACAAAGGAAAATAAAGATTCAGGGACGATGGGATTTAAATATACATAATACAGTAACGTTAGCATTCAAACTGAAAGCCAGTCCAGATCTATAACACAACCCAACAACTACTACACAACTCGATGGAGAATCATATAATGACTATTCTGACAAAATAAGAACATTCCAAAATAGACAATAACTATTAATCAATACAGCACAAACACGCAAAAATCCTAGGAAAATAATAAAGAGAACTCTTATTAACTTCTAAAGAGAATTATGTGAATGATTAATCATCTGCTTCCTTAAGCCATAACGAAAGAACAAAAAATTAGATATACTACAATAGATACTAAATTAAACATTACAATTTAGTCTCATTTTGTATTGTATTTAGATATCAATCAACAATTAAATATTTGTCAGAATTTGATTTTAGCCTAGCTACATGTATTAATTTCCATAAATACCAAATTAGAACAAATAATTATTTTTTCTACTACCGTGCGTAAAATACTCACTTTACGCACTCTCTAAGATTCGTAAAATAGGCCTTTTTAATGTGCAGTGCGTAAAGTAAGGTATTTTACGCACTAGTGCGTAAAGTAAAAGTTAACATATTTTTTGACGTTTACTGACATATTTTTTGACGTTTAGGGCAGTGCGTAAAATAATATATTTTACGCACTAGTGCGTAAAGTAATATACCATTATTTTTATTTTTTCATATATTTTTCGATAGTAGAAAAAATTTTGTATGCTACTCATGTGTAAAGTACCCTTTTGTTATTCATGGGATTGTCGCATTCGCCTACGGCTCATGCGACAATATTCCCAATTATAAAAAAAGATTCACTTTACACACTTGTTGCATAAATATCTATTTCAGTTTCCAAACCACGATCGCCACTGATGACGTCACACTTGGCCAGCTTACGATCCGAGAAGAGTCGAGAGCCATATCAATATTGCTAGATTTCAAAACCTTATAGTTAAAATTCGATAACAAGAAAGTTTGATAACTTGGAACAAATTTTTTGATCCACTGTTTTTATTCCACAAAGCACATATATATCTTATATTTGATAAGTAGAACTTTTACGAGCATCACAAAACCGTTAAAAAATATTAACTTGTGTTTTATTAAATGGATGACATTATATATGGTACATATACGGAATAGTCCGTTCACTACTGATTCCTCATATACCAAACTTAATACCTTGTAACAGAATATATACTTATTCCGCTACAGTAAAAATTTCAATTCAATTGCGAATGATTTTCGTTATTTAATATTTAAGTTGCCAGTGACATCTATTCACGAATGGGTTTATTTCGTGTGGTTAGCAATTTTAGGAGCGCAGTACGCTATTTTATACCTACAATTCATGAATTTAATTTACTATAGATTACTATATTTCATATTGGGTATTTCTATGGCTTGACGCTGCGTGATTTATAGTGGTAATCACATGTTATAAATTAGCCAATAATACATCGGCAAGCATATTTTGTCCAGCGTCTTGAATTTTGAAAGCGAGATCGTTTATCTTGTGTCGAGACGCAGACGGGTGAGTGTTAATTTTTTTAACCTTGAAATATTTAATTCATCTTGGAGTGTAATTAACTAATTCTTTCATTTTTAAATGCATAATTAATATTTGTTTATGATTCGTTTAGTCTTATTCGACTTAAGCAACAATTTAGCATTGTTATATTCCATTTTAAATTAGCTTACATCTTCAATAAATTTTAATTATTGTCGTGACGCTTGGGTAATATTATCGATTTAATGGTGAATGTTTGCGTCTCTCATTAATCAAATTCATGTAATTTGAAATAGGCTTAGTCCAAATTTAATCGTTCAGTGGTCACGCACATTTTTTACCTATTTTAATTCAAATTGAACAGTATGATTTGGGTTAATTTTCAGAGTAAATTCTATATATTCCTGCAAAGGTAGTAAATTGAATTTTCAGTAGAACTTCTCCGAATTTTTCCTCATAGTATTGCTGATTTTAACATTTTCTCTTTTCAGGCTTATTTAATTAAATTTTCAGTTTATTTGTTACATCAAATATATAACTATTGACACTAGCCCTGTCTCGTCTCAACCCTGATGTACCGACATTACTTTGCATTCATGAGAGGTTAATCTCGCATATGTAAATTTATCTGGTTTTATCTGTTATCTAAATTTCTATCTCTATATTATATTATCTTTCTCTTTAATTAAATTAAGGCACAATAGCGCTCAATTTTCGTTCATGTGCCAAGGGCCGAAATAAAAGTAATAGCAATTACTTATTTTGAGTTATAAGACTCGTTATTAGAGGTTGTACCTCTATTTTTCTATCTATTATAAAATTCAAGCTATCTTTTATTTAGATTTACCGAGAGTGACTGAATTGGAACGTTGTTCCATTATTTTCTTTTCAATTTCATATTTTAAAGAAAAGAAAAGGATATCTTGAGTAACAGTAGTTATTTATAATTTTTACTCAACTTAACATTGTAATTCAAGTTTCTGATTATATCTGCTTTAACCAGTAAATTTTCAACTTGTTGATTGCCTCCCCATGTGTTTAAAAGTCTCACTGATGTTCACATGGTATTTCCATGAATATTATTTAATTAGCAATATACATTGGTCTAAGATTAGTTTATTTCTCATTTCATGTTATTAATCCGCCCGACTGATCAAGGAAACACGTCGCTGTACCAAGCGAGTCAAGGGCAGCTAATACTTCGTGAACCAATAAGTCCTCGATAAACCCAACTGATACTAACTTGGGAACAGGCAGAAACGGTTCCAGTGGAGGTCCCAATACGGTAGCATGGTTTCAGAATAATTGGACGAAATTAAGTATCAGTCTTACAGAAGATAAACATATTGTAAAGACCAACTGTATTTTTTTTAGTCTGTCACAATAAATTTTTTTTAAATTTCACGTTAGTTTTAATTTTCATTACTAAGTCATTTTATTCATCAGACAAATTTCATTTCAAATAATTTCATCAATTATATTTGTAACTTACTTATATCGAAAAAGTATATTTCAAATGATTCCATCAATCATATTTGTAATTTAATTATATAGTTAATATATAATTTGTTTTAATTTACTTCTTTGATTTATCGCAGGATATAGGTCTGTCAGATTGCGAATTATAAGGGCAACTTTCTGATATTTTTATCTTTACACCATGCATAATTAATTAATATTTAGCTAGCTTTCACTACAAATTAGCGTCCAACTTACAACCTCTATGTTTAAAACTAAATGGAAAAAACCGTATTATAACAATAATATATTAGAAAGAGAATGGTATAAAAATAATGTGTTGGTCTAATGCATTGATATTGTGGCTCAGTTTTTGTAATTTTTAAAGCTAACGGTTATCAAACCTGGTATATTCAGAATCAGCAACAAATGAACTATTCGATAATGAACCATATATCATTAAATATATATATAT
>MU182556.1:180737-200057 GCA_016904865.1 Pissodes strobi | reverse complement strand
TTATGTGAATATTTGATGGTAATGAAATAAACTGTCCTTTATAAATTAAGTTTTGAACTGTAACAATCCCCCTTTAAAGTTTGGTATTTGGCTAATAATTATGTTTCAATATAACTTCAGTCACGACATACAATTACAAAAGGGAACAAGATACCAGGGTACCGTAATGCACATATCTAAAATATCAACGATTGCCCATGAAATGAATCAGAGATGTAAAGATACCATGTTAAAAGCTGGTCCTTATTTATTATTTTAATATACATAACTAAATAATTAATAAAGCTTTCAGCCCTTATAAGGTTCAAGGCGTTAAATGTAATCATATTAATATACGCAAAAACTTACTGGATCCGTATCATTTTGTTCACCAATTACTAAAGCATTAGCTACAGTGACCTGCCTCTCTTGACTAGCTCCACGTTTCGATCTTAACGTATTCCTATCTTGCTGAATGATAAAATCTTTTCTGTCCTCTTCCTCTCTTCTAAGTCTCTCTTCCTCCAATTCTCTTTCCAATTGTTTTTTCTTATCCATCCTAAGAACACAGTAAAAAAGTATAGAAATGATAAGGAATATATTAATGAGTGAAGTAAAAAAATACTTTTTGCTCTTAGTCCGTTCTTCATCGCCATCTTTACCATGGCATAAAATTTAAATCCTAGAAAATTTTGAAAAATTGCATTCGGAAACTTCTTGGAAACAAAGAGCAATGAATTTGCCCGTATAATTTTTTTGTAAACCATTAGAATAATTTCTATGTTATATTATGTGACCTATTTTAGTTTAATTTAAATAATATATAGTATATTTAAGTACACCTTATCTAAAGTTAATTGGCCATTTATTAATGAGTAAATCTACAAAGTGCGACCCTGTATTTTTTTAGTTTATTAGTTTAAAGTCAAGAACATATTTGCAAAATCGTGTAGTTCCATTAAAATTAAGACAAGAAAACCGAATCATTAGGACAGAACGTAAAATGAATAAACAAGGGGTAGAAAATTCAGCATACAAATGAATGTGACCTGCGTCAAAACATACACACTTACCTTGCTTGCGCCTCTCGTCTCTCAGTTGCCTCTTCAGGATTTTCTACATAGCTTCTTTCCTTTTTTGGAGAATTTCTTTTACTCCTGAGAGCTGGTTTAGGCCTTTTAGGTTGTTCATCATCGAAACTGATATAAAAACCTAAACATATACACATTATTGTGGTTACCCAAATCTTCATAATTTTATACGAAAAGCTATAAATAATTACACTCTGGGAACATATATTAAAAAAATATTTTAATATTTTCATTGAACAAAACATTTTAACACTGCCATGTTTGTTACTAATGGAGACGACTCTTCACACATAAATATGAAACTAGGTTTAATAACCAGGTAGAAAAATATATAATCACCTGCCTCAAGCGGCTAGGGATGCCCCCAAATGAGAGGACAGTCAAAAATTTGATAAAGAAAATTATATTGCAAAAGGCATTTACAGCCTAAGTGATTTTTTTGAGGATGCCTTGTAGGTTTTCTATTTTTCTGTTTAGTCTATTTTGTGTATAATTGTGGTTGTCTTGTTTTAGTACCCTTCCTTATTTGTGCACTGGTTCTTTATTGTACAGCGTGTGCGTGGATTTGCTTGCCAAATGGAAAACTTCTTTATTATCAATTTTTCGAAAAAAAGTTATTCTTTATAAAAAGTGTTGCTTTCAAAATTATTAAGCTAAGCATAAGAATTTCTTTTTAATGTTGTACAGGGTGTCTCAAAAAAGAAAAACTTTAATTCTAAATTTGAAAAAAACTTTATACCAGTATTTATTACCCGGCAAATTGAAAAGAGCGAAAAGCGCATTAAATCGTCAACTAATTTGTAGTATACAGGGCAATGATAAAGTTTTTTTTTGAATAGTTACTTATCATTTTTGATAAACAATATGGATAAATACCATCGCAATATTTATTAAGCCATCAATGTACTATTTGCAGGTTAATTTAGTATACAGAGTGATTAAAATATTTAGACAATTTACAACCTAATTGAAAATTTATTAAACAATCGTATAAACATATTTACACATAACAAGTTTTGCAATTACTTGTAATTACACAGTAAACACGAACAAATATACATAGAAGATTAAATTTCAATAAGCCCCCCGTTGTTCATCATGCACCTAATAATTTTATTTATAAAACTTCTGACGGCATTCGATAGTTGATATTCCCGTAGGTCGGCACATTCCTAAATTCATCGTCTTTTGAGGTGTTTTCTGTCTCGGGGCCGCCTTTTATGTACCATACCCATATATTGGTCCCATCAATCGGGCCCCGACTATACCACACCACACATTTACTTTTTCAGAATATTGGTTTCGGCTCTGTATAACCCAATAAGGGTTATCCACTGACTAATAACGAGAGTTTTGAGAGCTTACGATACCGTTAGTCCTAAAAACAGCTTCATCTGAAAAAATTATTTTAAAACGTAAACGGCGATCGTCCTCGCCTAATAACCACGCAGAAAAATCTAGTCTCAATTCCGAGTTCCCTGGTAATAATGTATGGGTAAATTTTGGCTTAAAAGGTTTCATTTTATGTTTTTTTTAGAACCATTGTAATGAAGTAGATTTTTAAATCTAAATCTCGAGACATTTGCTTTAAACTTGCTGTAGGGAATTCGTTGATGTAGAGCAAAACATTAAATTCATCATTTTCATCGTATAGGCGGGGAAGATTATTTTGACCTTGGTTTTCTCTCCTCCGAAAAAAGTTTGAAGAGCACGGTTTGAATTTACTCATAACATTACTGATTGTTTGATGGGCTATTAGTGTTGGTCTTTCCGGGAATTATTGTTAAATTCTTCGGCTGCTTCTCTATTTGTGCGATAATTATTTCCAACTATTAAAACAATCTCGACTTTTTCTTGATCAGTTAAACTCATTGTTAGAGGAAAAATTACAAACTAGAAAAGTTTTATTGACTTATGTCAGTTCGTGAAATGTGTCTTTACAGGTTTTTATCTTAACATTTAGTTATTTACAGGTAAAAGTTTAATTTATAATTATTAGGCTTAATTTAAAACAAAATTTAAAACTTTACTTAATAAAAAAATAGTTTGTTGTTCTGTACGGTCTATGATGAAGAACGTGGGGGGCTTATTGAAATTTAATCTTCTAATTATTTTTGTTGGTGTTTACTGTGTAATTACTAGTAAATGAAAAACTTGTTATGTGTAAATATATTTATGATTGTTTAATACATTTTCAATTAGGTTGTAAATTATCTAAATATTTTAATCACTCTGTATACTAAATTAACCTGCAAATAGTACATTGATGGCTTAATAATAAATATTGCGATGGTATTTATCCATATTGTTTATCAAAAATGAGAAGTAACTATTCAAAAAAAAAACTTCATCATTGCCCTGTACACTACAAATTAGTTGACCATTTAATGTGCTTTTCGCTCTTCTCAATTTGCTGAGTCATAAATACTGGTATAAGGTTTTTCACATTTAGAATTAAAGTTTTTCGTTTTTTGAGACACCCTGTACAACATTAAAGAGAAATGCTTATGCCAATCTTATTAATTTTGAAAGCAAAACTTTTTATAATGACTAACTTTTTTTTCGAAAAATTGATATTAAAGAAGTTTTCCATTTGGCAAGCAAATCCACGCACACACTGTATAGTTATATTTTACCCTTGACTATGTGTGTTTGGGTAATAGATTTCATACATTGAATATTAGTTATTACGGAAGCTTTGCCATTGGATATTATTCTTGTGGTAATAAAGCGATTTTTGGTTTCATTTGATTTGATTTAAACATATACAGGGTGTCCCGAAATTAGTGTAGAATATTTTATCAGCGCATTCTAAATATAAAATAGACTCTAGTTTCCTTAATAAACATATGTAGAAAAATGCACTCTAACAGAGTTCAGGTTACAGGTTAACATGTTTCCTCCTGAAGATGTTTTTTAATCCATATTTCCGAAGCGGTTGCAGCTATGCCTTTGCAATTTTGGTATTCGGGCAATTTTAGCATGCAGATTGTGTCTCAAATTAGAAAATTAAAATTTTAGGCAGGTCGTAATATTTGGAGTGGTAAACGCAAATAAACTGTCATAAGATTTTTGCGGGTCCACTTTTAAAGTTTTTTTTTTTAATTTGAAAATCTGGATTTTTCTATAAAGGTACTCTTGATTTGTATCGCTAAGATGTATCGTTTACGAGCAAATTGGCTTTGAAAATCTTTTGTAGCGTTACTTGAATGATGATAAAACTCGAATAATGGTAGGATTTTTTTCTAGTTGGCTCTGCATGTCAACACCAGCAGAAATAAACGTATTAAAGTAAGCAATTATTAAAACATTTTACATAATGTATGAAACTAATTCGCAATTCTGATTTTGTTGCTAGAAGCGGACTTAATAATCGTTTTTCTCTGTTTTTATTAAACATGGAACGTTTTTTTAAGTCGGAAGCTTACCGACATGCATTTTGTTTATGAGTATTGCAATAGAAAATCGAAAGCAGCAGTGCGCGAATTTGGCAGACGGTTTCCACATCGACGAGTGCCATCTTTGTGTGTATTTCCAAGAATGCATAGAATTTTGGTAGAGCATGGAACATTTCAACGTCTTCGAGGACAAGGGCGTCCCTTAGTAGAGTATGACTATGAAAACGGTTTAAATTACATTGAAGGCTCAGACCACTTTCCACAATCACTAACACTAGTGTAATAAAATTGCTATTAGTGCCTATTATAACTCGGTAAGTAATGTTAAGCTAGGAAGAATGACGCCGATACAAGGGTCATCAGCCGTATCCTTTCCAAAGGGTGCTGGAATTAAAACCCGAAGACTTTCCTGCAAGAATAGAATTTTATCAGTGGGTTTTAGACAATGTCAATATTGTGTTACGAAATATTTTATCGACAGATGAGGCCACATTCACAAGGAATGGAGCCTTTAATTTCCACAATACGCATTATTGGCCCTACGAGAATCCGAGGGTGGTTAGGTGCACTCTTTTCCAGAAGAGGTATTCAATAAATTTATAGCATGGATCTATCGCGGACAAACTAATTGGACCCACTGAGATGTCCAATCAAATGCAAATATTTAGGAAATCATTTAACATAGTTACTAGAAGGCCTCCCATTAAATGTCAGGGGGTCATCTATCTGGCATAGTATACGCCATTGAAATAGATTGGGAAGATTTGCTTCAGAGAATAATTATTGCTGGGAATCAGCTGAGACAGCAATATTTTCAAATTCTTTACGCCTCACAAAATATCAGGCGTAGATCAAGGCTTTGCATTCAAGAAAATGGACACCTGCATTTAATGAAATAGTAAGTTATAGTTAAAGATCTTACAGAGTTTGTTATGTGTCAGTACAATTCACTAAAAATTTCGGCTTTATTTATAAAATTTTAAGCTGCCTTTTGAGCTGACATGTAGGAAAATGTTTTTGTAAATTACTGCTTTGCGGCGAGAACAATAATCAAATGAAACGAGAATATTGTACTTTCTAAATCAATCAAAAAATAAATTTATTTTTATTTTCGATGAGAATTTTTTACATCACGGAATTAAATGGATTCTTCATGGTTTTCTTGATATAATGCACCCATTTTCAGAAAAAACAACGTATTAATTTACAGAATGAAAACACATATCGTTTTCCATTAGCAAGAAAACGTTTTTTTTATCCTATTCTAAAAGAAATGCCGACAAAAAGGCATGAAAATACACCCAGTGAACACTGAACCTACCAATGTAAATTGCTATTAGATTAAAACATGCATAACCAACAGGAAAAGACTACATAGGTACATTCGAATTTTATTATCATGCAAGTGACGCGACAAAAGATTTTTAAAGCAAATCTTCTCGTAACGGTGCATCTTAGTGATACAAATCAAGAGTACCTACCTTTTTTACGTAGAAAAGCCCAGATTTTCAGTTAAAACTTTAAAAGCTTACCCATAAATATGTTATCGAGACTTTATTTGCATTTATAATCCCAAATGCTACGCCTCTGACTAAAATTTCAACTTTATAATTTGAGAAACAGAATCCGCATGCTAAAATTACCCGGATACCAAAATTTGAAACGCGAAGCTGTAAGCGTTTCTGAAATATAGATTAAAATCAACAAGCAAACTTGTTAAGGGCTGTAACTCTGTCAAACTCTGCTACGCTGCATTTTCCGTCATATATTTATTAAGGAAACTAGAGTCTACTTTATATTTAGAATACACTGTTAAAATATTTTACACTAATTTCGGAACACCGTGTATACCTATAAAAATTGCACACCTGAAAATTGCATTTTTTACGTATTTATTATTTTATATTGATGCTCTATGTTAAGAAGTTTTAGAAGGAAGGTAATAGGCAAGTTTGCAAAACAAGTTAGAAAAATAATATGTCCTGAGCAGCCAACTAATCCCGATGAAATATGATTTTTTTTTTTACTTTAAAATGATCAGTGCCGCAGATTTAACGTCCCTGGCTAATGAGTTTTAATACAGTGCGACAAAAACACTATGAAACGCGGAAATAATATACACCTGACAAAAAATCAGCATGTCAACTTTTTTTTTTTTTTTGTAATGCAATACCCCCTCTTTTTTAAATATTGGAACTCTTTGTAAGATTTTAGATATTTTTCATATGTTTACAGGAATATTCTATGTCTAAATTGAACTTTTTTCATGCCGTTTGAAAAGCGAAATTTTTGGGAATTTAAATCCGATTCCATTTGATCCGAACTATCTGAAAACCGTAAAATGTGATTTTTCAAAATCGAGGTTGTCACCGGAGCATGAAAAAATAAAATGAAAAAAGTGCAAGCCGTTTCAATTAAATCAAATGGTATAAATTCGATATTAAGTTAGTCACAAATATGTCATTTTACAAATGTCAATATTTCGAAAACGGTCGAATTCGATACAACATGAAAAGTATATAGAATTTTACGAGAAATTTCATTATGTAGGAAAATGGAGGGAGAAACACAGTCGACTAACTATATTTGAATATTTCTAAGATGAGGCAGAATTTAAAATAAAATCGATATGATTTTTGGTTTCGTATATTATTATATTCCCGCGCCTTCAGGCCTTTTGTCATGTATTAATGCGACCTGAAATTGAACTACAAATTTTAAATTTTAGTACACTTTAGCTAAAAATTAAGTTGAGCGTAAATTATCATTACCGGTAATTTTCCGCATTTTACTGGAAAACTTGTAGTTTATTGGAAAACTTGAATTTGACCACAGAATTTGAGTACAAAATTCTTATTATTTTACCATCGAATTTAAAACTGTCACATTTTCTGCGATTTTTTGCTTCTTTAGTTTTTATGTTGCTTTTGCCATAAAAAAATTTGGAAGTTAATGAAATCAAATTTTGAATTATTAATAAAAGCGAAAATATAACTGAAAAACTGAAGTTTTAAAAAATGTATACCCGTATAATACTCGAGTAAATATATAAAATACATAATATTTAAAAACCTACTTTGTTAATTATATACACACACCGGCATAATTAGGGGAACGGGCAAAATTTACACTAAGTTTGACTTCAATTTTCTCTTGAACCCTTCACTCGATTTTGACTCTTTTTTTTTTGTTAAATCGTAGCCTGGTTCTTTAAGAATACGTTAGAGGTATTGCTGATTTTAAACAATTGGTCCTAATATCATATGCAGAGCTAAAACGAAAATAATGTTCTTTTTATCAATTTTTGGGACATTCTGTAGAGTGAACGAATGAAATTCGATATCATTCGATAATGCAAAATTAAAGATTGATCCTTTTTGAACATTTTCTTTTTTTATTCACTCTGATACCTAGAATATTAAGGATGCTACAGGGTTTTGTTAAAAATAGTACTTTTTATGGGTCTGTTTCTGAATAATTTCGAAGGACCAGTTCTAAGAACACTCGATCTTTACTCGGTAAACTTGACATTTATTTAAAGAAATACATATCTTTTTAGGTAAAAAAGATTACAATAAACTAGCAGTGACATTAACTCGACTCATTGTTTCTTGTTCGCTCGTACGGGAGTCTTCCTCCACCCTCGTTCCTCGTTCTCCCGCCGTCTCGAAGGCAACCCCTATTGGTGAACAGTTGTAGCATCGGCGTCGACATACGCGACATATATTTGTCTTTTTCTCGCACGTTGTGATTATCCGCACTTTGCGCAAGTAAATCTTTTCGCGACAAAACAGTGTCTTAATCTAAACAGAACCGGACTTATATAACATAGCGTATCGAGTTATTAAAGTTGTATGGTTTTTGACTTAACAGGGTCGATGAATTTCCCTTAATCTTTGTAGAGTGAACGAATGAAATTCGATATCATTCGATAATGCCAAATTAAAGATTGATCCTTTCTGAGTCTTTCCTTTCTTATTCTTTCGGATACCTCGAATATTAAAGATGAATTTTCGTTAATCTTTGATATGTTAGAGAGACCATTAAATCTGAAATTTTTATGGCATTAAGTTTCATTCCTGACAATGTTACCACGGCACATATAACAACCAGCAATATCACATCTTCTTTTTTCGCATCTGCGCAAGTCCACGCGCAAGATATTCCTTGGTAGGAAATCCGTCAAACTGCCGCCAGCGGCGTCGTGTTTTTACGACTGGTTTATTTTATTACTATTGGAGTTAAATCGAAACCATAGGCGTGTCTTTGTCAAATAATTGACATTGTGAGAGACGAACGTTGTTTATGACATTGTGTAATGCAAAAAGCCATGGTGTTTAAGCAATAAGAACTTGTACAAACCAGGGATATTCTTCCAAGAAGAATTTCTTTAGATTTCCCGCTCATACAATAAGGTATACATATATTTCATAACCCATTGATATTTGAAATTTTATATTACGGCTCTGTTAAAGGAAAAATCTTACTTATATATATTTCAAATCCAGCCCTGACTTTTTCTACCCAACTGACATTAGCAAGGTCAAATTTAATTTTTCGCCTGACATGTCGAGTAATATTGCTTGCTGGTTGTTATATGTGCCGTAGTGTTACCGTTATTTATACAGGGACAAATAAAAGTCCCTTCCATGTTTTTCATTTTGTGAAATGTTATTTTCCTTCACACTTGATCCAGGCTTAAGACTGGTCCAATTTGTGCTTTAGTGCATAAATTGGAGCGTGTTTAAAGGCTAACGGGCCAAACGAAAAACAACAATAACAATAATTAGTGTTTCAATAACCAATTTCCACTTTGATAGCTATTCCTATGAACCTTCTATTGATACATATTTCGTTTTTATTTCTCGTTGGCTTCTTATTTGAGGCACTGTTTGACACCTGTTTTGTAGGTAGAATCTTTTGCCACCATTTCTTAATACGGTTTTGTTTATGTCATCGGGTTTTGTCAAAGTTAGGCAAAAGTCAGATTGAAAATTTGGATTGCTAAAACTCCAACATGAGTGATATGACTCCTACTGATGTGGCTAGGGCCGTAGCGTTGATTGAAAATATCTTACTCTTATGTTGCTGATGTGTGTGAAAAATCAAAATCAACATCTACCGTAAGGTCAGATGTTGGAGGCAAACTGGGAAGTATAAAAGGAAATCAGGCCAAGGCAGAAAACGACTAACCACGAGTAGAGATGACAGATTTGTAGTCTTGCAAACCCTACGAATCAGGCGTAGAACAGTGCCACAATTAAGAAACGAGCTGGAGGAGGTACGTGGAAGAAGAACAAGTGATCGGACCATTAGTAGAAGACTCAAAGAAGTTGGTTTGAAGGCCTATAGAACGAAGAAAGCTCCACAACTTCAGCGACACCATCGGGTTACGAGAATTCACTTTTCTAGGGAGCATGAAAACTGGAAAAATGGCCAGTGGGCAAATGTTCTTTTTACGGATGAGAGCCGCTTTTGCGTTAACTCTATCGATGGCAGGGAGAGACTATACCGCCGCCGAGGAGAAGCAAATGAACAGTTTAATTTTATTTCTACTATTTCCTTTGGTGGAGGTTCGGAATGGTCTGGGGTGGGATATGTTTAGGAGCCCGAATAGAATTGGCTGTTATTAATGGCGCTTTAAATGCACATGGATATATCCGAGATATCCTACAACAGCATGTCGTACCATTCGCCCCCCAAATCGGAGACTACTGTTTGCTAATGCACCACAATGCCCGCCCTCACGTGGCCCGTTGTGGCTCCGACTTTCTAAATGTTGTCAAAATAGGGCAATGGATTGGCCAGCATGTTCTCCAGACCTTAATCCCATCGAATATGTCTAGGAAATGTTAAGTTGGCGATTAAGATCCAGGATTCCCGCAGTCGAAAATCCCGAACAAGCAGCAGCAGCTCTTGTTGAGATCTGGGATAATCTGCCTCAAAAGTTCATTGATAATGTTATTATGAGTATGGGACGATGGATGACTGCTGTCATAAGGGCGCGTGGAGGTCACACGCGTCATTAAAACACTAATTATTGTTATTGTTGATGTTTTAAATCGTTATTGTTCGTTAATTTATTGTTGTTGTTTTTCGTTTGGCCCGTTGGCCTTTAAACACGCTCTAATGTTCTAATGTATGCACTAAGCCTGGATCAAGTGTGAAGGACGGCCTTCGAAAATAATATTTCACAGATTGGAAAACACGGAAGGGACTTTTATTTATCCCTGTATAGGTAACGATAACACTGTCAGGAATGAAACTTAATGCCATAAAAATTGTAGATTTAATGGTCTGTATAACATATCAAAGATTTTTAACAAGACCCTCTATCATCTTTAATATTCGAGGTATCCGAAAGAATAAAAGAGAAAAATACTCAGAAAAGGATCAATCTATTGGCATTATCGAATGATATCGAATTTAATTCGTTCACTCTACAAAGATTAAGGGAACTTCATCGACTCATAAAAAGTACTATTTTTAACAAAACCCTGTAGCATCCTTAATATTCGAGGTATCAGAGTAAATAAAAAAAGAACATGTTCAAAAAGGATCAATCTTTAATTTGGCATTATCGAATGATATCGAATTTCATTCTTTCACTCTACAGTGTCCCAAACACTGACAAAAAAAAACATTACTTTCTTTTTAGCCCTGTATATGACATTAGGACCCATTGTTTAAAATCAGCAATACCTCTAACGTATTCTTAAAGAACCAGGCTACAATTTAACAAAAAAAAGTCAAAATCGAGTGAAGGGTTCAAGAGAAAATTGAAGTCAAACTTAGTGTAACTATGCCGGTGTGTGTATAACTACCATCATTTGAGAATGATTGAATGATCTATAATTTTCTGGTAATATACAGGTAAATTTATCAGAAAATTATCCAACTGTTTTAACTACCAATTAAATCTAATATGAGTTACTTTACCTTTCTTAAAAGAACAAATATGATAAGGTAACTGAAAGTTAATACCTAAATGTTCATGTAGAACTTACCTTTTTCCGCACTTGGATCGCCATCCAAACTGCTAACCTGTGCATAAGGCATCGGTTCAACAATCGGGGGCGAGGGGGACGGTTGGAATGGCGAGCCCCGAGAAATTAAAGGTCGGGTCGGCGATGGAATACGATACGTACGACTCCCGGAAGTGATGTTAAGTTTACTAAGACCTGAAAAAAATAACATCTTTATATAATACAAAATTAATTTGAAATTTATGCTCCTGTTTTTTAAGTTTTGAAAACAGCCGTCGATTTTCAGTTTCTTTACGGTCAATAAATTGAACTTGGAACGTTTGTATTCATCAATTGTTGGCCTAATGGATATTATGATTTCATGTTGTTGTATACAACAAATTGTATAAATATAGTTTAGGTTTCTTTTTTCTATAACACTAACATGATTTTTTGCAGCTTATGAATAGGACCGCTTAAAATAAAGAAACGTCTAGAATTAGGAATTAACAGTTTTGCTCTTTTTTTTTAACTTTTATCTGAAAAGAAAGATGGTTATACCAGCGAATATTAACTACGATAAGAAGATTCACTCTCCACGGCGGCACGTCAACGGTATGTCTCCTTCCCCGCGCGAAAACTAGCATGATACTGGCATGTGACCTTTGGACCCGGCGCACACTGGTCAAATTTCTAGGAAAGCTGGCCATAATAAGGTTTACCAGAAATAAGACATAAAAGTTATTAAGTATTACACGTTTAATATATCGTGTTTTAGACAAATAATTGTTGAATTTTTTGCTCATCATCTGTATTTATATATAGGGAGTATCAATTATCACTAATGATAAAAAGCATGTATAAAAATAATTTGTATGTTCTTAAATCGTTTTAAAAAAGGATTTTGAAAATTAAGGGCTCCTTCGTTGTAAAAAAAAGGGTTTCAAATTTTTAATTCGATGATCCAAATTTTGTTTTTGCAACGGTTAATTCAGGAGTCTCACGAGCAAAATGAATGTTAAGCGGACGACAGAAACGCGTTGATGAGGGCCTGCAATTTTGCCATACATGTATTTCAGAGTTATCCCTATTTTTTCAAATTGATCTAATAGGGACGCAACTAGTAAAAAATATAGAAGCATCAGTGCAGCTGTTGTTCAAAAACACTTGCTTATATTCTAAATATCCGAAGGTAATATCAAAGCCATATTTACAAATTAAAACTAAATTATAAATTTTTTTCTGCTAATTCAGCCAAAGTATTTATTACCTCTTTTTATAATAACATCAGTCCTGCATCAGCAATAATGATTCTACCGAAATTTCACCTTCAGTTTCACTTACTACAATATTATGGGATTAGGGCTGGGCGACAATAATCGATTATTCTTTTCACTTTTAAGAAATTACCGATTAATCGACTTATCGATTAATATTTCAGAAAATATCGATAATTGATTATTTCGATGAATCGATTATTCAGTTATTTGCTAAAATATTAAGAGTTTAATCGATTATTCAATTTCTTGCCCACCCGTACCCATGACTTTACAACAGATATAGCTTTTAAAATTCCAATTTAATAATGCGTTGCGTTAAGGGTAATTTAAACTTGAATTTAAATGACATTTGAAAATACTTTCAGTACAACATATGAAGCAAAAAAAAAACAGAGAAACGTAAATGCTCAAACAAGACAGCAGCAGGGAAAACTGCGCACGTTACAAATTTTGCCAATAAGGGATCCTCATTTCGACGCGTCATTTTCTGATAATCTGGCTACAGTTGTTGCACAATTAGGTATAACCCCAACACATAACCTCAACGGAGTGTTAGCACGTTAGCAGTATAGTACATCAGTCTTTATCTTTTTATTATGTATTTGGGCGGCAAAACTATATGATAAGAAGGATCACTCTCCGCGGCGGCATGTCAACGGTGTGTCTCCTTCCCCGCGCGAATACTACCAGAATATCGGCAGGCCATGATACAAATAAAACAACCATGTTGGCAGGCGACCTTTGACGCGGCGGCCATAGACCAGCTCATCCTTTTGTCAGATTAATTTTCAAGCCTATATTCTATAGTCGAGTCAATATTCGATATAAGATAATATCGCTATTTTTTAGTTGTATTGTATTACAAAATAGGAATGAAATATACAGTAAAATTGTGCGAAACCTTTAACCAATTTTAAAATCACCCAAAACGCCAAAATTTAATTAAACATTAAAAGATGGGGCAAATTCGAGCAACATTTTCTTCTTGATGTCTTTTGTCAGAATATTAGTATTCGGAAATATGGTGAAATCGTTAACACAAAATCAAAATCTTTTAAATATTAGTTATTACATAGCTTGAGTATTGTTATCAATATTAACTAATTAAAAACGTTAACTGATTTTTGAAACATCCAGTTGAATACAAACTTTATCAAAATATTTATTTGGTGATAATAAAAAAAAACCATAACGTGAGTTTGATAGGGCGCTGCAAACAATTCAGAAGATATCAATTGTGTTTTTCCAATGCCAACTAGAGTATTAGAGTGCTATAAATAATTTCGTTATAAATTTGATTAAATATACCGCAAACGAAAATATCGTTTATGGCCAGATTTTATTTAAATTCAACCTGTGTGCGGTGGAGTTTGCTGATCGTTACCAGGCAACGAAGAAAATCAACGACGATTCCTTTGTAGCGCTTTCTGGCCATTAAGTGGGCCTTCTTGTCGTAGTTAATATTCGCTGGTTATACAGAGTCGCATCATATGGGAAATTTTTTTATTGATTTCACAGAAAATTTTATTCTTGATAAAAGTTGACGCATGGAAAAAAACTAATTTTGACAATGCCAAATTACGAATAAGTTATACAGGGTACTTAAAAAATACAAAAATTAAGGTTAAAAAACAAAAATTTTGGAATATCGGAAAACCTTCTACAGAAAAAATAAAGCACTTATTAAGAAAAAAAAAAGTCAAATACCATTTTTTTCCAAAAGTTGCGGAGAAAATCCATGTCAATTATTGAAAAAAATGTTGTTTTTCTTAATTTTGTCCTTATTTTTTTCAGCAACGATGCACTTTTGGCAAAAATGGCATTTGACTTTAATTTTTATCTTAATAGGGGCTTTATTTTTTTCTGTCGAAGGTTTTCCGATATTCCAAAATTTTTGTTTTAACCTTAATTTTTGTATTTTATAAGTACCCTGTATAACCTATGCTTAATTTAGCATTGTCAAAATTAGTTTTTTTCCAAGCACCAACTTTTATCAAGAATAAAATTTTCTGTGAAATTAATAATAAAAAAGTTTCCCATATGATGCGAACTTTTTGAAAGACAGTGTATATTCTAACCAATATTGCACCGATTTATGCCAACTTCCGGTCTAACCGGAGGTGATAACTATTTCTTCAAACCATATCCTCATTCTGCAACTTAACGTCACTAGATTGAGAAAAATAAGACAACATAGTATAAGACATTCTCTTATTGTATAGCAACTAATATGTAGAGAATGTAAATTTTGGCATAAATATCTATGAGACAGCTCAAACCAGGCATGTACAGTCTTGAATTTGTAGCCCAAAAGGCAAACATAATTGGCCAGTAATCATAAATGAACATTTTGTTTGAAATATCCGGAGCTCACAGCTAGTTCTTCAAACAATTTCTTCATTCAGTAAACTAACATCACTAGGTTAATAACAATAAGACAGAGTAGTGCAAGACATTTTCTTATTGTATAGCCAGTAAATATATATGAAAATGTATATATGAAAAAGTATGTATAAAAATGTCGATTTTGGCACAAATATCTATGCGACAGCTGAAACCACCCATGTAGTCTTGAATTTGCAGCACAATCATTTTTGAACAATCATAATGTTCAGAGTGTTAACGACTACGTAAACGCACCATCTAATTGACCCGCAATCATAATTTGTAACGGAATATATGCTTAATTCGCTACACTAAAATTTCAATTCAATTGCAAATGATTCTCGATATTTAATATTTAAATCGACAGTGACATCTATTCACGAATGGGTTTATTTCGTGCCAATAACGACTTTAGGAGCGCTAGTACGCTTTTTTGTATCTACAATTCGTGAATTTATTTTACTATAGGTTACTATATTTAATATTGAGTATTTCTATTACTTGACGCTACGTGGTTTATAGTGTTAATCACATGTTATAAATTAGCCAATAAAACATCGGGAAACATAATTTTGTCCAACGTCTTCAATTTTGAATGCGAGATGATTATCTTGTGTTGAGACGTTGACGGGTGAGTGTTGATTTTTTAATCTTGAAATATTTAATTTATCTTGCAATATATATACTAATTCTTTCATTTTTTAATACATAATTAATATTTGTTTATGATTCGCTTAGTCTTATTTGACAAAAGCAAAAATTTAGCAATTTTATATTCCAGTTTTAATTAGCTTACATCTTCAATATTTTTTTAATTATTGTCGTGACCTTTTGGGTAATATTACCGATTTATTGGTGAATATTTGCGTCTCTCATTAATCAAATTCATGTAATTTGAAAGAGGCTTAGTCCAAATTTAGGGAGATCGTAATTATTTTATCGTTCAGTGGTCGCGCACATTATTTTACGTATTTCCATTCAAACTGAACAGTATTATTTGGGTTAGTTCTCGGAGTAAATTCTATATATTCCTGCAAAGGTAGTAAATTGAATTTTCAGTAGAATTTCTCCCAATTTTCCCTCATGGTATTGCCGGTTTTAATATTTCTTCGTTTAATTAAATTGTAAATTTATTGGTTACATCAAGCATATAATTATTATTAGCACTCGCCCTGTCTAGTCTCAATCCTGATGTACCGACATTACTTTGCATTTATGAGAGGTTAATCTCGCATATGTAAATGTATCTGGGTTTATCTGTTATCTAAATTTCTATCTCGAATGCGATACAGGGATTATATTATATTTATCTTGAATTAAATTGAGGCGCAATTGCGCTCAATTTTCGTTTATGTGCCAAGGGCCTTAATAAAAGTAATAGTAATTACTTATTTTGAGTTATAAGACTTGTTGTTAGAGGTTGTACCTCTATTTCTCTATTTATTATCAAATTCAAAGTTACCTTTTACTTAAATTTACCGAGAGCCATTGAATTGGAACGTCATTCCATTATTTTCTTTTGAATTTCATATTTTAAGGCAAAGAAAAGGATATCTTGAGTAACAGTAGTTATGTATAATTTTTGCTCAACTTAACATTGTAATTCAAGTTTCTGATTATATCTGATTTTACCAGTAAATTTTCAATTTGTAGACTGCTTTCTCATATGCTTAACATTGTCACTGATGTTCACATGATATTTCCTTGTATATTATTTAATCAGCGATATACATTGGTCTAAGACTAGTTTATTTCTTCTTGCATGTAACTCAACACCCCCGAACTGGCTGAAGAAAACACCTTGCTTGACAAGTAGCAGGTGTTCGTCCACTTGCTGTACTGAGCTACCCTGGGGGAATCAATACTTCTTGAACCAAATAAGTCCTCGATAAACCAAACAGATACTAACTTAGGAACAGGCAGAAACGGTTCCAGTAGAGGTCCCAATACCATCGCATGGTTACAGAATAATTGGACAAGCTAAGTATTAGCCAATCAGAAGATAAACATATTGTAACGACCGATTATAACGCTTCATTTTTTTTAAATCTTTCACATTAATTTTCATTACTAATGCCCAGTTTCTTAAAGTATGGATAATTTTATCCTTTAAATATTTCCTATGACAACGATTGTTAATACAATTGTAACCATAGTAATTATAGGCTTCATAACTTTATACACTAGATATCTGGTACTTCAGAAACCGGGCATAAGTCAATTTATTCATCAGATAAACTTCATTTCAAATAAATTCATTAATTATATTTGCAATTTAATTATATAGATAAATTCCATTTCAAATTTCATCAATCATATTTGTAATTTAATTCTATGATTAATATCTTGTTGTTTTGGAATTTACTTCTTTAATTTATCGCAAGATAGAGGTCTGTGAGACATTGCGAATTGTAAGGGCAAATTTCTGATATTTTTATCTTTATATTTATTTATATTTAAATATTCATATTCAGTTCGCATTGTCTCTAGGAACTCTGGTGCCCACAAAAAATTACGGCTAGTAAGAAAAACAACCTACCCCCTGAAAGGAACCATAAGAAAACGAGTCTCAAAACGAACATTATGGTTATGGAGTGTAGTATACAGTTGGCGATCAACTAGTATTTCATTACAAAATGGCGCCCAAGGCCATCCTACTAATTAATTAATTAATATTTCGCTACAAATTAGTGAAGATTTGGTTACAAAATCAGTGAGACTTACTTTCACTAAGAGCTGCATCATCACTGTTTCCAATGAAGGAAATATTCTGCGGTTCCATATCGTCGGCAGGCGGCGCTGCCACTGGTGCGTGCGTTACGCTGATTTTTCTTTCCCTTTTTTGCATTCCGGGATTGGAGTCCATCGCTTGCAAGCTAACAGGTGACGTTTGTCGTTTGGTGGTGACCGCCTCGTCCAATAATTGGGATATTTGTCGGTGCACATTGCTGCGATGTTGGGGAGACGCAGACGGTGTACTATGCGAAGTGCCAAAATGGTTCTGAAATTGGTAAACATCGAGTAAATTATATGCGAAAGAAAATTGTTAAAGCATTAGTTTTATGGTTTAACATAATATTTATGTTGTGTACTGACTTAAGATTTTGGGATCAATAAATTGATTTAGTGCTGTGTTACATTTTGAGATCTGAGTGGGACGAATGTTAAACCCAAGCATGACTATTCAAACTAAATGAGAATAAATGTACAGTATTACAGCTGGGCAGGAACAACCCGCTCAATGAATATCAACTATATAACAATGAACTTAAGGTGATATACAAGCAGAGGGATTTTGGAGCAATGTCAGGTAATCTTAAATGGGAAGCTCATATCTCTCAAATCGCCGCCAAGAAAACAAGAATGTCATTCAGAAAACTTTTACTGATAAATCTGTGAAAACAATGAGGTATTCTTGATATATGTTCAAAGAAGATTTATCTAAATGCCCATAACGAATTTTTCATACTCTAGACGTATTCAAGCTCATCACACTGAAGGAAAGACGAGACCCAGGTGACCTCATCGAGACTCATTCTCAGCAACGGCTAGCCAAAACTTTTTGTCTAAACGAATAGATTGTAACGGAATATATGATTATTCCGCTCCACTAAAGTCAGTTCAATTACGAATGATTTTCGATGTTTGGGATTTGAGTCACCAGTGGCATCTATTCGCGAATGAGTATATTTCGTGCAAGTAATGATTTAGAAGCACAAGTACGATGTTTTATACCTAGAATTTTTGGATTTGTTTCACTGTAGATTACTATATTTAATAGTCATAGTGACATCTATTCGTGAGTGGGCTTATCTCGTGTGGTTGGTAATTGGGGAGCGCAGTATGCTATTTAACACCTACAATTTATGAATTTAATTTACTAAAGATTACTATATTTAGTATATATTGGGTATTTCTTTGCCATATTGTGGTAGTCACATGATATAAATTATCCAATTCAAACATCGGAAAGCATAATTTGAGGAACGTCTTAAAACTCTGAAAGCGAGGTCGTTTATCTTTTTGGCGACGCCTGATGGGTAAGGAATGTCATTCAGAAAACTTTTACTGATAAATCTGTGAAAACGATGAGGTATTCTTGACATATGTTCAAAGAAGATTTATCTAAATACCCTTAACGAATTTTTCATACTCTAGACGTATTCAAGCTCATAACACTGAAGGAAAGACGAGACCCAGGTGACCTCATCGAGACTCATTC
>MU182556.1:149093-180337 GCA_016904865.1 Pissodes strobi | reverse complement strand
CAATTTATGAATTTAATTTACTAAAGATTACTATATTTAGTATATATCGGGTAGTTCTTTGCCCTATTGTGGTAGTCCCATGATATAAATTATCTAATTAAAACATCGGGAAGCATAATTTGAGGAACGTCTTAAAACTTTGAAAGCGAGGTCGTTTTTGGCGACGCTTGATGGGTAAGTGTTAATTTTTAATCTTGAAATATTTAATTCATCTTGCAATATATTTCACTAATTTTTAAATTTTTATACATAATTAATAATTGTTTCTGATTCGCTTAATCGTATTTGACTAAAGCAAGAATTTAGCATTTTTATTACACTTTCAAGTAGCTTACAGCTTCAATAATCTTAATTTTTGTCACAACCGTTGGGTTAGGATACCGATTTATTCGTGAATAATTGCGTCTCTCATTAGTCAAATTCGTGTAATTTGAAAGAGGTGTAGTCCAAATTTACAGAGAACGTAATGATTTCATCGTTTAGCGGTCACGCACATTATTTTACGTATTTCCATTCAAATTGAATTTATAAAATTCTCGGAGTAAATTTCATATATTCCTGCAAAGGTAGTAAATTGAATTTTCAGTAGAATTTCTCAGAATTTTCCCTCATAGTATTGTTGGTTTTATTTTTTTTTCTTTCCAGGCTTATTTAATTAAATTTTCGGTTTATTTGTTACATCAAGTATATAATTAGCACTCACCCTGTCTCGTCTCAACACTGATGTACCTACATTAATTTGCATTTATGAGAGGTTAATCTCACATGTGTAAATTTATCAGGTTTTTTAAATCTTTTATCTAAATCTCTATCTCGATGCGAGATAGTGATTATTTTATCTTTAACTTTAATTAATTGAGGCGTAATTACGCTCAATTATCGTTTATGTGCCAAGGGCCAAAATAAAAAGTAATACAAATTACTTATTTGGAGTTATAAGACTCGTTTATAGAGAGGTTGTACCTATATTTTTCTATTTATCATTAAATTTCAGTTATCTTTTATTTATCGTTACCGAGGGTCACTGAATAGAAACGTAATTCCATAATTTTCCTTTGAATTTTAAATTTCAGTCATAATTTCTTTTCGAGTTTCATATCTTAAAGTAAAGAAAAAGGGTATCTTGAGTAACAGTAGTTATTTATAGATTTTACTCAACTTAAAATTGTAATTTAAGTTTCTGATTATATCTGTTTTAACCAGTAAATTTTCAATTTGTTGATTGCTTCCTCATGTGTTGTCACTGATGTTCACATGATACTTCCCTAAATATTGTTTAATAAGCAGTATACGTTGGTCTAAGACTTGTCTATTTCTTCTTTTATGTTACGACTGATTTGAGATGCCGACGACAGCTGTACCATGCAAATTGGTGGAAATCATCACATGGCAAACCTATAAGTCCTTGATAACCCTAACTCAATTGAACTTGGGAACAGGCAGAAGCGGTTCCAGTGGAGGTCACAAAACGATCGCATGGTTACAGAATAACTGAACGAAGTTAAGTATCAGTCAGTCAGAAGATAAATTTATTGTAAAGACCAACTATATATAATTGATTTTTTTTTAATCTTTTAATTTTAATTCTCATTACTTAGTAAATTTATTCATAAACTTTATTTCAAATAATTTCATCAAATATATTTGTAATTTAATTATATAGATAATTTTCATTTCACATGATACCATCACTCATATTTGCAAATTAATTGTAAAATTAATATATTGTTGTTTGAATTCCTTTGTTTCATTTATCGCAAGATTGAGGTCTGTGAGACACAAATTATAAGGGCAAATTTCTGATATTCTTATCTTTATAGTTATTGGTATTTAAGTGTTCATATTCAGTTCGCATTGTCTCTAGGAACTCAGGAGCCCAAACAAATTTCAGTTAATAAAAGAGACGACCCACCCCCTAAGGAAAATTAAAACGAGTCTCATACATCTAATCAACTAATTATCATTACAAATTGACGACCAACTGTTCAATTTCATCACAAAGTGGCACCCAACGCCATACATAATTAACTAATTAGCGACGACCAACTGTTCAATTTCATCACAAAGTGGCACCCAACGCCATACATAATTAACTAATAGCTAGCTTTCCTTACAAGATTGACCAATGGAATCAAGGTGCATTATCTGTGAGAGAGCGGTTGAACTATGCTATACTGTAAATACACTGTAACCAAGGAATTCATAACTCAAGTTATGCATGTATACTATATTATGGCATCAGACGAATCAACGCAATGCCACGATTCTGTAAAATGTTACTTTGGTCAAAATGGTGGCCAAAAATTATTAATATAGAATATTTCATGTCGGATCATGTCGCAATTTAATACAAACCTGCTCCAGATGCCGTTGACTTAGGGTAAAGCTATTTGAATGATTTAGTGTCCTCTCTGGATCGCCATTCTGATACCTATTGTCCGTCGGTCGCAAAGGAGATTCATGAAAGCGATCTTGACGATCGGGGTACCTACAAATATTTTTATCATTTACGTTAAGATAGCTAATATTCGAGAACTAAAATGTGAAGTACATAAAATATTAATTCATTATTAATATAATGGGCTCATTTAAAAAAAACAATCAAATTTCTATTACCTATCCAAAATACTCCATAAAAATAAGCCATATTAAAAATTTTAAATCAATTCGTTAAGCGGTTTTTGAAATATAAGAGTTTAAATGTGCAGCACTTTCTTATTTATTTTCACCGATTTAGACTTATCAGAAAAATCTGATTTTTGGTATATCAACTTTATATGTCAAGGTCTTTTGAATAAAATTATTTTTGAAAAATTGAAAATGAGCCTATTGTTGGTATTATCATCACCTATTATTTTTTTTTGTGAAGCAAAATTATGTAAAAGTAATTCATAAAAAGTTAATTACATCGTGAAAGCCTTTACTCCTTCCAGTAAAATACGCAAACTGTATCATTAATGTCACATATGTTCAAGCATTTAATGTTTATCCAGAAATTGTTTTTAGATACTTTTATATTCCTAGAAACAATGAAACAAATGATACCACAAGTAACTCTTTCTATGTTTCACCAGTTCTATATTATCCTTATTTTAAGTGTATGTGTTTTTATAATATAATTGGTAAACAGAAACCACCCACTAACCCTAGTTGAATTATCATAGTGAGTTCGACTGTGGATGAGTGAACATCTACGGGGGACGATTAGTGCTTTACGGTACGACCAGATTTCCAAGTGGGAAAAGTGAGTGATTTCGGTCAAAGTATTCGGCGAAGACCAATGCCTTGCTAGGCGAAGTTAGAAAATTCAGCGAGACGAAGGAGGATTAGGCCCGAGTGAAGTTCAAGAAGATATGTAACCCATTGCTGCCATAGCAAGGGGTGCAATTCGACGGAGCGTTGTTCCAGAGGACATAGAACAACCAAGGATGGTTAAGGAGCAGGTAAGCGACAAAACTTTAATATTTAGTAATGATAACTTTCTTAAGGTAGAAGTAGATATTCAATTTTTAAGGAACCGTAGCGCAAGCCCTATGGCTAGCAATAGTAAAAGTAATGATTGCCCGGCCCTTCCTCCGGCAAAGGGGGCGCTCAAGGCGGCGGCCGGGAGACAACACATTTCTTCCAGGGAAAAAGAAGACGAAAGCAGCGTGACTGCTATGAAACTTCAGGAAAGTCCGGAGGAAGAAGAGCAGCGAGAAGACTAGCCCGATCCAAGGCGGAGAAAGACAGGATAAGGACCGAAAATAACAAAATAGAGGCCAAGCTCCATAGAGTATTATCCGCCTTTAAGAAGACCCAAGAAGAAAATAAGAGGACCCAAGAGGAGAACTAAGAGGACCCAAGAGGAGAACAACACCCTCAAAGAAGGGCTCGATAAACTCGAAAAACTCTTCGAGTCACAAACAGCGAAGACAACCCCTCCTGCAGCAGCTCCCCAACAGCAAGAGACAAGAAAACGGCAGGCGAGGAGTCGCGACAGCTCTGAGGAGCGCGAAACCAATCCGCCGCAGAAAAGGACGCATCAGGAAGCTCCGAAGATGATAACGGAGGCTATGGAAGTAGACCCAGCTGAAGAGGAAAAGCGTACCTCCTACGCTAGACTCGCAAAGAAGCGCAGCGGCTAAGGAGATAATCCCCCCTATCACCATAGAGGGGAACGAAGACCGGAAACAGCTCCGCGAAGCCATGAAGGCGGAGAATATCGAGATTCACTACGCGAAGACAAGAGGACAAAATATGCAGGTCTATACCAAGACCATAGAAGGCTACAGAGCATTGGACCGCCTCTTCCATGGATAGGACAGGGCCTTCATCACCTCTCAGCTGCCTGAAGCTAAGAAGATTCACGTGGTAATCAGGGGATTGCCACTGAAAACTGACGAAGATGACCTGAAGGCTGAACTTCAAGAACTGGACTATAAGGAGGTCGAGGTAGCCCAGATGACTAGCAGGCGCAATAAGAAGAAGATGCCGCTGTTCTTGGTGAAAACCAAGAGCAGCGAAATTTTCCAAGCGAGATACATCTACAGTATGCTTGTACGCATAGAGAAATACATAAAGCAAGAAGGCCCGAGGCAGTGTTACCGCTGCCAGAAGTACGGGCACACTCAGGGCGGATGCTGCTTCCCCCACATCTGCGTCAGGTGTGCACAAGTCCCCAGGGAGGAGGGTACTCTGCCAACTACAAGGGATGCGAGAAGTTCCCTAAGAAGATTCAACAACAGCAAGTGCCGGCCGGCGACAAATCCAAAACCTAAGCCTCTAGACTGGTGGGTGGAAACCCGCAGCAGAAACCGGCGGGTAACAACCCACCTCTCAGACAAAAGGGAGTCCAAGCTCCGCCCAGGCCGGCTGACAAAAACAAGACAGAAAAGGTGAAAGCGACCGACTCATCGCCTGCAGCCCCAGAGCAGCATGACACCGATAAAGAGCCTGATTCAAGATCAGGTTATGGCGATGATGGCAGGAGGCCTGGTCTATGCGAACGTGGAGAAGGCGGAACTACTCGCTGAAACCGTGCAGCACCAAGGCAGACTAAACGAACATCCTGACGAGGATGAAGAACATCTCGAAGAAGTACAAGAAACAGTCATGCGCCATGAGCAGCCACGAATTCAGCCTAGGTGTGATGTTCACCTCACCAGCTGAGGTTGCGATCATCATAAAAAGTCTGAAAAGAAAAGTACCAGGAGCGGACAATATCACACACAAAAGGTGCAAGAAGCTACCGAGAACAGGTGTAACAGCAACCGCTAACATTATCGATGCGACGATGAGACTCGGACACTTCCCTGGCAGGTGGAAGTAGGCTGAGATGATAGTAATACCTAAACCAGGTAAGTATAAGACCAATCCTGCAAATTACAGGCTTATCAGTCTCCTTTCGGCTGTTAGCAAGGTGGCAGAGCGAATTATACTAAGGAGACTTAACAACGAGTCAACAGAGCAGGACACAATCCCAAGCATCCAGTATGGATTCAGGGCAGGACATTTATCAGAGTTACTGCTGCTCAAGGCAGTGGAACACAACACCAAAGAATTCAACTGCGGGAAAGCGACAGGTGCGATCTGCCTAGACGTAGAAAGAGCATTCGACAGAGTATGGCACCAAGGGCTGTACTATAAGATGATAGTAGGGGGCTACCCTGAACGAATGATCAAGAGCATCAACAGCTACCTGACTAACAGAAGATTCTACGTAAAGATGAAGAATAAGACATCAAGGCCTAGAATACTTGAGGCAGGCGTACCGCAGGGCTCAGCTCTTGGATTGGCCCCGTACTCAATATTTACCTACGATATACAAACGATCTATGACGTACAGGTATCATGGCCAGGCTGACGATACAATCCACTCACAACAACACCACGAGGATAAGCACTGTGCTACAGGGGGCCACAGACGAAATCACCAACTGGATGATCAAGTGGAATATTAAAGTTAACGAGAGAAAAACGCAAGCCATAATCCTTCAGAGAAGGGGGAAGACTGCAGGACCACAAATAAGGATAAACAACACCAATATTCATTGGAGCAATGATGTCAAGTATCTTGGAGTGCACCTGGACCGTGGCCTCACATGGAAAAGACACATCCAAGCTGCAAGAGACAAAACCAAAAGGGCAATGGCCATGCTAAATCCCTTAATCGGGATGAATAGCCAAATGGCACTGAAGACCAAACTTGTCATGATCAAGTCAATTGCGAGAACTCAACTGACGTATGGCTCAACAGCCTGGGGATACGCAGCGAAATCCTTAACCAGACGTGCAGCAGATGATCCCCTAGAGGGGTCTTGCACAAATCGCCAAGCCCTGGAAATTTTAGTTGGTATGCTACTGCAGCGAGTTCAACACTACCCCCACCTGGGGGGTGTGCATAAGAGAGCATTTTTACCAGATGACAAAAAAAATAGTTGAAATATGCTTAGAACTCCAAAGATATAAGTTAGAAACCACAAATTAAAACAAAAATCATCGAAATTAATCCTATGGCTAGTTTATAAAATAATAACATTTAAAAAAATGGAAAGCCAAAATAATGATCTGCAAGTATATGCGTCCTTGATATATACAGGACGTTTGTTAAGCAATTTCTTTGGAGATTTACATTTTTCTATAATGAAAAAATTATCAACAGCCACAAACGGTCAGCTTCATAATTTTAAATATGTCAAGGTGCTGCTGAAATCAGTGATATTAATTATGCGATTAAGTTTTCTTTTTGTAATAAAACTAGCTATTTTATAGTTTTTCTACAGCCCTTTTTAAAAACACTATTTACCCAGCAACTATTAAAAACCAATAACAAATTTGATTTTTCTTGGAGAAAATCAAAATAAGTGAAAAATTGTGCATTTGCTAATTTTGGCATTTTAGAGAAACATTCGCGCAGTCAAGATAATGGGCAGTGTGCATTAAAAATATTTTTTTACTTGAAGTATTAAGTTTTACCATCAGCATAAACTTTTAGTTTCAGCTCTAAGTTTTGCTGAAAACAATGTGAATAATATTTAGCTTATACTTCTAAGTTTATGCTCTAAAATATCAGTTTAAGGTAGAAGCAGATTTTTTTTTCCTGCACCGTTGGAATTTCGTCACCCGTGCCGTGCCAGTCGTTCTAACTTTCATCTAATTGGGCAGTGTAAGATGGCATGTTTATTTAAGCCAATAGACGCAAAGCCACGCGGCTAGCATGCATCGATCGGGCATCGAGCGTTGTTTGAGTCACTCGTTAGTTGGATGAAACTTAATAGGCTCGAAAGAATGGCAGGCGAGTTCTCATAGCGAATATAGTGAATCTGAAGTCGGTGAACAAAATACAAATTTTCGGTTTGTGGAGGCTTTAGCGAACCACAAAATCTTATTCAATAAGTTGCAATTGCCAGCAATTAAAAAGGCTAAAAAAAATCCATTAATAATCATGAAACAATCATACCAGATACAATTTCGAAAAAGTATTGCATTAAAACAATTAAAAAAAATTCAAAAAATTAAAAATTAATTAAAGAAAACGACGGATAAGAAAGCAACAGGGAATAAAAAAATTATTCTTAAAGACTGGGAAGATTATAGATAGTGATGTGCAAAATCCAGTATTCAACAAAATACCTGGAGCTGTAACTATGGGCATTGCAGGTCAGCAACATTTACCTGCTGCCAACAACACAGACGTTCCACCTCTGTCATTAACGCCAGCACGTCGTCCTGCACCACCCCCCACTAAAAAAAAAACAAACCCGAAGAGAAAAAAACAGAGGAGACTGCGAAATTAAGTACTGCAGAGCTACAAAGATTGGTTTTTCTTGAAGAGTTGAAGCTTATACGGATGCAGATAGAAGGAGAACAAATTATGTTAAACAGGTTTCTTGAAACTCCAATAGAAAGGTCCAATTATGTTGTAGATGTAAATTCTGGCAATGTATACAGTGACCTGTAGTTAAATATGTATTAACAACAAATACATGATAATTATTAGAGTTGTAGTTGGTTAATTATATTTGTTATTTCTTCTTTCCTCTGTAGTCCCCGCCTATGCAAAACTGCTTCTAGATCGTTTTCCTCTTCAAAAACCTCTTGGTTATCGGCATCGATGTGTTGATCCACTTCTTCGTCAGGAATGTCATTATTTAAATATTTGGATATATTGTAAAAGACAGCCCAACTAATAATGACGAGCAACTCTCTCTAGTTGTATCCTAACTATATACTGTAGTATAGGAAGCCTTCCCTTTAGCTGACCGAAACATCTTTCAATAATGACCCGTTATCTTATAAAAAGTATGTTAAATGTTATTTCTTCACGCATTTAGGGATTTCTATACGGTGTCATTAACCACCGTGTTATTCCGTAACCCGAATCACCTAATCATAAGAAGTTCTGCCGCATAGTATTCATTTGGGCATAGATACTAGATGTCTTAAGTATTCGGTTGTCATGGACAGATCACGGCCACTGAGCGTCCATAGAAGTAAATTTTTCTTTTGCATTACATGTTGCCTGTACAGTTAAGCTGCAATAGCCTTTCCTGTTGCAGTAATCATCCCTATGCTCGGTTGGTTTTGTAAATCTTATGTGGGTGCAATCAATAACGCCAATTGCACACGGAAATTAGTATTTCGAATTCCATTCCTGCTGCGCTTCATGCATATTATTATTTGTAGGAAATTGTATCAAAATATGGAACTCTTCCATGATTTTAGTCAGTTCATGTTTTGCCGTTTTGCTGACTGTTGTTTTACGTACACCTTCATCCTTTCCAATTACAATTTGAAAGCCAGGATCACTTAAGAAGCGAAGAAATATTTGCGTTTTTTGCCTTGCATTAAACGCTCCTTCTCTGGCTTCTCCACTATTTTCCAGAAAATGTTCTGCTAACCACTCATTATTAATTCTAGAAAATGTGTACAGCTTGTAGTACTCATTATCGGGACACTCACTTTGCTGTGAATAATATTTTCTTTTTCTAATATTCAGCTGTTTTAGTGTATACTGCGCACGTTACAAACTAGTTTAGTACTGTACTACCCGATTAAGTCTCAAAGTATTTTACCAAGCTTAACATTTTTGTGAGCTTGAAAAATGGTTAGTTATGGCTTGAAAGTTGCAGTAATTGCTATATTTTACCGCTTAAGTTTTAACTGAAAAAAAAATAGAATATGCTACAAGCAAATAGCTTAAACTCATCAGTTCAAGCTAAAACTAATTATTACTCACCTAAACCATAGTTTTTGGTATAAAATTGTAAGTAAAAGTTCGTACTACAATTTTATTCACACTGCCCAGATATTACCTAACAACCTTTTGATAGCAATATCAAGTGTATTTTTTATATATATTCTTTGTAATAAATTTAAAAATACTTCAGATATACTAACTTCCAAAATATAGAACTGAAAATCTTCCATATGCTTAAAATTTGGTTAAATTAAAAGCTCATTCAAAAAGGATTACAAACTAACCTACCATAAATGTAGAAATGCCACCAACTCTGTGAGGGTACAAGAAATAATAAGAATTGGATAGAAGACAGTTTACTTTGTAGTTTCTACCATTCTGAGAAAAATAGACATCAAACCCCCACTCTAGTTACGTGCAAACTAGAAACTTTAAACGAGCCTGAAATATGTAATGGTTTGGGAGTGTATGTCGATTAATCTCAATGGCATTTTGGAATCACTCATGAAGTGCAATATAGTAAAAAGCATAGTTATTATGCGCATATCATGGCAAAGTAATTATTTTTACAATCCAACGACTGTCGGGCTAGCAGTCACATGTCACTGTTTGAAAATCCACAGAATTTATTATTTTACCCAGTGATAAATTGGTTAAAATGCTATAATTTATAGACCTCTAAATAGAATACGAAAAAGATCTCCATTTGGCATTTTTGTAGGTGATGTCTAGCGTGTCGTGGAATACTTTTGATGGAACTATTTTACGAAAGTTGACAATAAACCGAGTGTATATAATCACCGAATCGGTGTACTATACATTAATATTTTTCTATTATTTACTAACAATTTTCTGAGCTTATGAATTGTTTCTGAACATTTTAGATCAAACGATTGAGCGATGGTGAATTTTTAATTGGGTAAGCTAAGTAAAAGGAGAACAAATATATCTAAAGAAAATGATATCAATCTCATATGTTTATATTTACCTATCCATCGTTGTATGATGTAAAACAAATCCTCCAGGATTAGTTTCAGGTTGTATAGGTTGAGGCTTCCCCCAAGTCCTTAATTCAGGCTGTTGCTGAGTATACGGATCTGCCATGATCGGAGGAGGTTGTGGTTGCGGTTGACCCCAAGTTCGTCTTTGTGGTGTCACGGTAGGGGCAGGCGGATTATCATGAAGGAAAAATTGCGGTTGTTCTGGGACTATGGATTGAGAATAGAGAGACTGAGGGATATGAGGGGCACTTATTGAGGATTGCAGAGGTGATGGATAATCTAAAATTAATTTATTATTATTACAATAACTATTATTAAAATATTCTGTATGCTGACTAATTTTTTGAACATAAATGATCACCACCTAAGAATTTAATTTAAAACTTCACTTTAAGACGAAGCAGAAAGTAGCCATTGCCCATTACCAAAGTTATCGAAAAATACTAATTACATTAGTAATGTAGCTCCGATGTCTGAGCAGAAAGATGTTTAAAAAATAATTCCACCAACACGGGTTCAAAACAAAAAAATAACAACTTTTTTTCTCCTTAAACAATTGTGAGACATGAAGCAATTTTCAATTCTGTCTATCGCTTTGAAAGCAACTGATGTTCCAATTCACTTTCGAAACGTTAATTTAAAAGGCTAATTCAAATATCTTAAAATTATTCTTGCTACTATTTAAAATAATATTTCGCATTAGTTTTTTTTTTGCTATTGTTATTAAAGTTATTTCTTATAGACAATTAATGTTAAACAGATATTTTCTTAGATAATAAATTACGACTAATTGTAGGATTCAAAAAGCTAGTTTGCTTTTAAATAAATCCATTTTCTGGTATAATTACATAAGTAATAATCAGGTGAATAATTTTTCTCACCGGTACCAGTCACTTACTTTGTTGAGATTGATACTTTTGAGGCTGGTAGTATTGAGTTTGAGGTGGAGTTTGCGAAAGATGCCGGTGCATCGGTTGGTATTGCTGTTGCTGTTGCTGCTGAAGCTGCATAATTTGTCGCTGTTGTTCAGCTATCAACTTTTGCTGCTGCTGAGTTTGCATTTGGTTTTGCTGAGCAGCCAACCTTTGGATATCTGTCTGGATATCGGAGAGACTAGAATTCATTCTGAAAATACGCGTAACACACTTTAAGGTTTTGGAAATGACCAGTTTTAAGAAAAAAATAATACATAATGACCAAATGTCGAATATTGTAGCAAAATCTAATAATTTCAGCGGTAATGAACTTTAAAATATTTACTCAGGTTCAGGTAGATCGATTGCTTAAAAAATAATGTAATCAACTGTGACGTTACTGTGGCATCGAAAGAAGCCGAAAATCATCAGCCTCAAATAAAAAGATCTCGTGAATATTTTCAACGCCCCTTTAAAAAAACATTCAAAGTATTAAAGACGACAATACAAATATTACGGATAGAGAACGGAATATACTACTTCCACCGCATAACCAAATGATACACCCCTTCCCTTAAATCGTCCAATCTTTAATAATATCAGTAATTGCCCGCAGTCGCAGCCAATTCCTTGAATATCAAGAAAATAAATAGAATATTGACAATTTTTAGATTATTTGAACTATTAAGTATTTGCTTTTATGTGGTCATTAAGTTAATAAGATCTGATGGCTCGTTACACTGTATTAAATTCAAATCATTTGTTCCGGCAGACGCAACGATGAGATGCCATCATTGCGTGAGAAAAACCAATAAAATATTCCGGGTTAGACGTGAGTGCCACTTGTAAGCATGCTGTTCATTCCAACGTTGCACCTCTAGACAGGAATTTTTAAATTAATTAAGCGAGTGGCAATTTGCTTCAGATGGAAGAGCAAATATCTTTGTGGAAAGTTCCCGAAAAAAGCCTTTTAGCACTTGCTAAACCCGGTACGTAAATACTGGGTCCGGCAAAATGTATTACCCATTTTTAACGAGTTATAAAATAGTTATTTGTTTTACTAGGCAGCAAAGTAGTAGATTGACTGCCGCGGCTGATAGTTCATAGCCGAGCGTAGCGAGGCTAGGAATTCAGCTAAGGCAGTCAATCTACTTTGCTGCCGAGTTGAACATATAATTTTTTCTCCGATTGTTTATAATGATATATGTATATTGTATATTTGCAAATTATTACAATTCCCACAATATTTTTATTTTTCCTGTAGTGATAAATTATGACAAAATTTGATAGAAATCGCAATTGTTGGAACGGTTGGTTGCTATGGAAATGTATATGTCCATAATAATTATAGTTTGACAACTTATGTCAAACGTTTTATTCCCATGGAGACTAATCACTTTGCTGCCTAGGCAGCAAAGTACTTACTTTGCTGCCTGGACAGGAAAAGTAATACTTTGCTGATTGATATGTGTCTGCAAAATTAATATTTGCTGTCAATCGGAGAAAAATTTATTAACTTGGATAAGATTAAAAAATAATACGGATTTTTAACGAGTAGGCATTGGAAATTTTGTGACATGTTTTGACAGTTGTTAAAATGGAGCGCTAGTCAGTGAAACATCGTGTGTTTTGTGTTATTCAGTTTACTTCAGTTGTTGTTGTTCAAAGACAATTTCGTCGCCATTTTAACATTCGCCATTGCCCTCAACGTAAAACTATTATGTCTTGGTACCGTAAATGGGAAGAACTCGGATCAATCTTAGACAAAAAGTCAAGCGGAAGACCAACATCTGCTTGCAATGATCGTAACCAGGAAAGAGTAAGGGCAGCTGTAACTGCTAGCCCAACAAGATGTAACGCAGGATGTAAGGATGCTGAAAAAAAATTAAGTTCCACCCATATAAATTTGCCGTAGTTCAAGAATTAAGTGCATAAGATAAGATTAATAATCTTCAGTTTTATAGCATTTTTATGAATTTGGGCGAAAAATCATCAAGGTATAGAATATTATCTTTACATGAGCGACGAAGCACATTTTTACCTTAATGGTGATGTCAACAAGCAAAATTGCCGTTATTGGACTGAAGAATCCTCGTGAAAATTCACCAGCGACCTTTACATAGTCCGAAGTTTATTGTATCATGGTCCGAAGGTAACAGACTGGTGTGCCATATCCTCTTCCAAAATTGTCGGCCCATATTTCTTCGAGAAGAATGGTGCGACGGTAACTGTTACTGCTCCGCGCTATGCAGAAATGCTGCAAATGTTCTTTTTACCAGCAATACAAAACGAGCTGAGAGAATATGGGTTCCAGCAGGACGGCGCAACTAGCCACACTGCCAGAATCAATATGGCTATTTTAAGAGAAACTTTTCATGAGAGATTAATTTCAAGAAATGGTAACTTCCCTTGGCCTGCACGGTCGCCAGACCTCTCGGCCCCCGATTTCTTTCTTTGGGGCTTTTTAAAAAGTAAAGTGTATGCAAATAAACTTAGACCTTGAGGAACTGAAAGCTAACATAAGAAATGAAGTGAATGCTATTCCAAGGCACATCCTTCGCGCTGTAATGCAAAGATTTATCAAGAATTTGGAAGAATGCATTGTTGCATTGCAAGTCATTTGCTAGACGCTATTTTCAAGAAATAAGAATCTCCCCTCCTTTGTCTTCAAAAATTTGTATTGTTATTTAATTTTAATAAAGTAATTAAAGTGTTATAACTCGTTAAAAATGGGTAATACATTTTGCCGGACTCGGTATATCGACTCTATAATTTTAGCTTTCACGCAACAGACACTAATCTGTTTTCAGTATTAGTATTCAGCATCAGGTCTAGCATGGCTGTTTTCGAAGTTACAACTATGTTATCATATATGGTCATAATTCCGAAAATCTTTTCATTTTCAGGGTCCCCTGAAGCAGCAACATCCAGACATTAAAACCACAAGGAAAGTTTGTGATCAAAATTTCATATATTCAGGCAAAAAAACTGATTGGAACTCTAAGTGGAACAAGAATCCAACAGAGCTGCTCTTGTAATGGTGCATATCTATGTGGGAGAAACTGGGCAGTCTATATCCATTAGACCTAAGGTACTGAAACTGAAATTATAGACCTGGTATGACAATATATCGAGTCCATAATTTTAGCTTTCACGCAACAGGCACTAATTAGTTTTCAGTAATACTATTCAGCATCAGGTCTAGCGTTGCATCTTTCGAAGTTGGAACTCTTTAATCATATGGTCATAATACAGAAAATCTTTTCATTTTAGGATCCCCTGAAGCAGCAACATCCCGACATTAAAATCCCAAAGAAACTTTGTGATCAAAACTTCATATATTCAATAAAAAAAACCGACTGAAACGCTAAGTGGAACTTAATTTACATTGAAGATATTGAGCACTCAATTACGTGATATAATAATTTCTTTCCTCAACAAGAATCCAACAAAGCTTCTCTTGCAATGATGTATGTCTATATTGGAGAAACTGGACAGTCTATATCCGTTAAGTCTAAGGCCCAGATAAACCCACACCAGATGCAAAAGATCAGCAAATTCCTCGCCAGCCAACTTTAACCTTGACGTTACGGATATACGCGGCCTGCACCAAATAATCTGGGTATGATTATAGAATTAATTGTTCTTCAAAATTAAAATAGTTAGTCCGCACCAATTAAATGAAAACGTGTTTTGTTGGTGGACTGGTTCAGGAAAAATAAAAAATTGCAATAGCCATTCACTTTATTTTTTCCCAAAAGACGGTCATGGAAATCTTGTGTCATTATGGCTGCTCTGACTTTTTTACAGAAATTCCCTTAATAAGCTTTATTGTATGCCGATTTAAGGTTATTTTAACAGTGAAAAAGTACATGCTACATTTGCCACATGACGTCATACGCGTAAGAGATCGTGTTAGTTTGTTCATTTGAACTTAAATTTGATCATAAGGTATCGGAATCCGTTCAAATGACTAAAATAAATTGGAACTAACTGAAACTAACCGAATTTTGATTGAACGACTAACCAAAACTAGCCAAAAGTAAACAAAAGCACCAAACCGGGCTAAAACGTATCGGAACAGGTTGCAAACATTAAAATAAGTTAAAACTAACCAAAACGAGCCAAATTTTAAGGACTAACCAAAACTAACCAAAAACATTAAATTTGATTAAAACATATCGGAACCGATTCAAACGACTAGTATAAATTGGAACTAGCTAAAAGTATCCGAAAGTTGATTGAATAACTAACCAAAAGCAAATAAGATCACCAAAACGGGCTAAAATGTATCGGAACAGATTCAAAATATTAAAGTAAGTTAAAACTAACCCAAATTAACCGAATATTAGCGACTAACCTAAACTAACCAGAAACATTAAAATTGGTTATAACGTATCGCAACCGGTTCAAATGACGAAAATAAATTGGAACTAACTGAAAGTAACCGAAAGTTGATTGAATGACTAACCAAAACTAACCAAAAAAACTAAAATTGATAATAACGTATAGGAGCCGGTTCAAACGAATTTATTTTAGTCATTTGAACCAGTTATACCCAATTTTAGTGTTTTTGGTTAGTCACCAAAATTCGGTTAATTTGTATTAGTTTTAACTTACTTCCATAGTTTCAATCTATTTCGATACGTTTTAGCCCCTTTTGGTGCTTTTGTTTACTTTTGGCTAGTTTTGGTTAGTTTTGGTTATTCATTCAATCAACATTCGGTTACTTTCAGCCAGCTCCAATTTATTTTAGCCAACTGCTCAGGTTCCGATACATTATAACCAATTTAAACGTTTTAGGTTAATTTTAGTTAGTCACCAAAATTCGGTTAATTTCGGTTAGTAACTTATTTTAATCCCCTTTATCAGTTCCGATAGGTTTAGTCCTTTTTGGGGTTTCTGGTTACTTTTGATTAGTTTTGGTTACTCATTCAATCAGCTTTCGGTTAATTTTAGTTAGTTTTAATTTATTTCAGTCATTTGAACCGGATCCGATACGTTATAACCAATTTTAATATTTTGTGTCATTTTAGTTAGTCGCCAAAATTCGGTTACTTTCGGTTAGTTTCTTATTTTAATACCTTTAATCAGTTCCGATACGTTTTAGCCCTTTTTGGTGTTTATGGTTACTTTTGATTAGTTTTGGTTAGTCATTCAATCAGTTTCAGTTAGTTTTAATTTATTTCAGTCATTTGAACCGAATCCGATACGTCATAACCAATTTTAATGTTCTGGTTAATTTTAGTCAGTCACCAAAATTCGATTAATGAAATTTAGTTTCAACTTACCTTAATATTTTTAATATGTTCCGATATGTTTTAGCCCTTTCTGGTGCTTTCGGTTAGTCTTGGTTAGTCGTTCAATCAACTGTCAGTTCATTTCAGTTGGTATTAATTTATTTTAATCATTTTAACCACTTCTCATACGTTATAAACAATTTTAGTGTTATTGGTTATTTTTGGTTAGTCACCGAAATTCGGTTAATTTGGGTTTGTTCTAATATTTTTAATATATTTCGATACGTTTTAACCCGATTTGATGCTTATACTTAATTTTGGTTAGTCGCTCAATCAACTTTAGGTAAAATTCAGTTAGTTCCAATTTATTTTAGTCATTTGAACCGGTACCGAGCCATTATAAGCATTTTTAACGTTTTTGGTTAGTTTTAGTTAGTCACCGTTAATTTGGGTTAGTTTCAACTTACTTCAATATTTTTAATCTATTTCGATGCGTTTTAGCCCGTTTTTAGTGCTTTTGGTTACTTTTGGTTAGTTAATCCAATCCACATTCGGTAAAGTTCAGTTAGTTTTATTATATTTGAGTCATTTGAACCGGTTCCGGTACATTATAAGCAATTTTAATGTGTTTGGTTAGTTTTGGTTAGTCGCCAAAATTGGGTTAATTTAGGTTACTTTTAACTTAACATTTGTAATGTGTTCTGATGTTTAGCCCGTTTTGGTGCCTTTAGTTTCCTTTCGTTAATTTTGGTTAGTCATTCAATCAACTTTCGGTTACTTTCAGTTAGTTCCAAATTATTTTAGTCATTTGAACCCGTTCCGATACGTTATAATCAAATTTTATGTGTGTGGTTTGTATTCGTTAGTCGCCAAAATTCGGTTCGTTTTGGTTCATTTTAACCTACTGTAATTTTTGTAACCTGTTCCGATAGATTTTAGCCCGTTTTGGCGCTTATGGTTAGTTTTGGTTAGTAGTCCAATGACTTTTCGGTTAGTTTCAATTAGTTCCATTTTTTAGTTATTTGAACCGGTTCCTACACGTTGTAATCAAATTTAAAGTTTTCGGTTAGTTTTGGTTAGTCGCCAAAATTCGGTTCGTTTTGACTTACTTCAATTTTTGTAACCTGTTCCGATACGTTTTAGCCCGTTTTGGTGCTTTTGGTTAGTCGTTCAATAAACTTTCGGTTAGTTTCAGTTAGTTCCAATTTATTTTAATAATTTGAACCGATTCCGGTACGTTATAATCAAATTTAGGTTTAAATAAACAACCTAACACGATCTCTCACTTCATGACGTCATGAATCTGGCAAATGAAGCATGCACTTGTTCACGATTTGAGGCCCTATACTAGGAAAACAGAAACATTTTCAATGTTAAAATGCATTTTTAGATTGTCAGACATGCAGAATAGATTGGTTAAAACAAAAGTTCCGATACCATAATAATAAAAAAAATTTCCCATATGTGGCCAATATTCTGTATAACATTAGTTGGATTTAAAAAATATTTAACTATAACATTGTATCTGACAGTTTTCAGATTTAATTGAATTTCGTGCTCACTCGATTTTAGAATATGCAATAATTTTTGAAATAAGTGTGCTCGAATGTGCATTAAACAACATTTATACATACCTTTCAGGATCGCGGGGTAATTTAAATAATGACTTTTCGCCACGGCTTCTAATGGAACAATTCAAATAAAGGCACTTATAACCATGCATTTTTAACAAAAATAAAATAAAGATTAACTATTTTTCGTAACACTCTCGGACTAAGCCAAAAGACTCGCTTGGCTCGCGTTTAGAATTACACTAGAGCCCGCCCTGACTATTTCTTGGGATGGCTGGCCATCCCAATAGTCCACGTGACTAACATGTAAAACATTCACTTTTCAAAATAATAACTTGTTGGTGCCGATTCTAGTATATGTTTGGCGTATAAAGCTACTTACTGAGCTAGAGATTGTTGATACTGTTCTAAGTCCATATTTTCTAAATCTGGAGTCCTACGTGTTTCTATAAACGGAGTACTGTCATCGAACCATTTTTTCTCCACGGATGAAGTATCGTCAGTTATTTCCTTACAAATAAAATTTTAAATTAATACACACACCACAAATTATTTTCACAACTTTGTCTTCTTCCTACATAGTACAGAAAAAGCCAAGTGGTTAGTGCAAAGAAGTTCTAGCTAGCATTCAGAAATGATCATGTCCTAGTGATCTTAATATAATATTTATGCTCTCATTTTGAATATTGTTTGCATTCTTTACTAATATGATGTACCATATTTTAAGTAAACAAAATATGTATATGCTTATTTTAAATAATTAGTATATGATTTTCTTTCAGACTTGTAGGGATCACCTAACAATTATTATCTATACATTAAATTCGATTAATAATTAAAATCTAGCTGATCATTTCGGACTACTGTCCAATATTACTCAAGTGTATTTGCAAAAATTTAGAAGAAAATAATGAAGTACAAAAAACGAACAGAACAGAACGAAAAACAAACTTAAGGCCAGGTATTAATAATACTTACAAATGTTACTACAATCCTGACATTTCAAAAATTACGGAATAGGTATAGTAAGGAAATGACGAAATATCGAAAGCAACAATTTTTGAGGCTGAGAAACTTTCTCTAATCATTAAAATATAAGAAACGCATTAACATCAGTTCAATTTATTACAATCCACTCTAACACATTTATAATGCTAACGGCAAATATCTGAGGAAAGACACAGACATGCAGACCTTTAGGCATCAGAACTATAGTGCGCATAAACACTTAGTTTGTCTAAAATAGGTGGCGCTACCAAATAGTCCGAAAAAGGAAACGTGCGGGCGTCAACAGTGGGCATATAGTTCACACGTTATAGGTTCGCATCTATAACTAATTCGCACTACAATGGGCAATTTTCTCGCGAACATTACTTGTAGATGTGATCTAAACTCGCGTGCGAAGTATTCTAGGAGAATTATGCCCTTCTAAAAATATGCATTAACTTTTAATATTATGTGGATAGAAGCTTGTTTATTTAATAAGCTTTCAACTAATTTTATGAACTACGACCTCATGGTTTTTCATAAAGAAAACGACTTAAAACATATCCGACTGGAAAATATTTTAAATCTGTGGATTAGTTAAGGTTGTGGCACTTAAAATTAATGTTGAATATTTGCTTATATGGGCCTTTACTAGGATAAATTAGATTAAGCGCTATTTAGAATAAATTATTATCATAATGAATATTCCAAAACAGTTTATATAATCTTCAAATAAGAAATAACTAAAAGATGTTTTTATGTAAAAATATTTAAAAAGTATATACACGTTTCCATACATCAAAATGTACGGATTACTATTAATTTATTTACGTATAATTTAGGAGGGGACGAATTATATGTTATTATGTTAACGCTCAAGAAGCACAATATGTTAGTTTTTACTGAAAAGCTTTGTGGGTAGCATACATCAATTTTACATTTATACAATTTAAAAAAAAAGTTGACATTCCGTAACAGAAAATTATTTATTGGTGGTGCTGAAATGTTAAAAGCCTATTAATTAATACAAAATTTATAGCAAGGGCTACTAAATGTTGTAGGTTGCCAAATGTTAGAGAAATTATTTACCGTTTCAAAACAGTACGTTCATGGAAGCTTGATCGAAGGAAGTAACAAAGTAACAATAGTCTGGTTAAACGTTTTCAAAAACAAATGAAATCAACCGTTTTTTGGACTGAACCTGACAGATAACTCATTTACATCAAAAACAAACAAAAAAATACATGCACGAGCTGGGAGTTTTCTTTATAATGACAAACAAACTTTAGGTGAGACTTAAATGCAAGATAAAGATGAGTTTCATTGATCGATGCCACAATTGCGAAGTGTCAAAACAGGATAAACACATTAATCGAAGAAGAAATTATCAACTTGTCGTAATTATCTGCCTGAACACAATGTTGAAAATACCACATGAAGAGCCCGAATTTACGACATTCAAAATATTTTCAGTGGATAATATCAAAATAGGCTGTATAAGAAAGAGTGTGAGTGAAGCAAAAAAACAAACACCTGACCAGAAATGTCATTGTCTGACGAGTTGCTGATCACAAACGTTAAAACTACAGTAGCTTAAATAAGTAGCAGCTGAACTTGGTAACAGAAACGCGTAAAACCGCAATTGAACTTGATAACAGAAATAGGAAAAATGATAGATATGAAAATAAAACGATTTTTTTTTAATGCAAGTACGACGGACGTCTTCCCGAACAATAATTTTATGTCAGACGATTGACGAGAGACAACAATATGCACATGTCGCTCTCAAAACAGGCATAATAAAAAGTCTACCTTTTAGCCAGTCTGGTGATTTCTGTTGGTGACAGTTGATAAACAAGTAGCTGTCAATGTTGATATAAACGTTCCTGTGAATTTGCCCATGACGGACGCCGCAAAGCAAGCCAATTTATTCAATATCAAAATAGAAATAAAACTATGCGAATAAAAAAGTTCTCAATTTCGACCAGAATCACGAATTTACCGCTAAATTCTAAAATAATCGCTTCTCTCACTTTCATAAAACAATTTGAAAGTGTTTTTCTAAATTTGGTAAACAGTAAACCCACTAAACGATCGAACGAAAGAAATAAATTTAAATGTACAAAACCACTGGTGTAGTAGATAGGCACTACAATTTAAGGGGCAGTATTGCGCTTTTTCCTGTAAAGAAACTGTCTAAATGATTAATTTTATTGCCAATGATCGTACTCTTTCAGTAATTACCAATTTTTAAAGGATACGTACTTTAGCGGATCTAAACACTACAATCTAAGACTATATCCTTTACTTATTATGAAACAGAAATTTTGCTACCAGAATCTTAAATACTAAAATATTATCTCATGCATTTAAGATTCGATGGGGTTAAGGATAAAAAGTTTTTGATACAAAATGTGAATCCTTCACAGCAATGAACATATCTACAATAAGGAAATTTTGCTCTCGAGACTATTACCAGGCGATTGAGATGCACCTTAAAGGTATTTAAAAAACAAAACTTCTTGTGATCCTGTTTAAATAAATATTTCAAGATGAGTTAAATAAAATTTATTATTTCACGGCCACGATGTTAACAAAAACAAAACCTAATTTTATAATGTTTTTCTTGAAACATGATACTACTAAATAACAATGAAAAGACGCTCGAGACATCAAAACTGCGATTTCAAAAAATCTCGCACACACACATCGAAAAAAATCGACATATTATATCTTGTTACGAAGCTCCGTCCTGCGAGAAGTAAGTATGAGACACCGTAGATATGAGTAACCCAAATTCGTATCTTCATCCTGACTTAAGCACTGCATACAAAATAAATAAAACTTAATAATACTAGGGATAATTAGTACACTGCTTTTAGATGCTTCAAAATAATTTAATAAGATATTTTTCTCTACATATGTTTCGGGTTGATGAAGCCTTTATCAAGAGTACTTGTATACTAAAATCTAAATTGTTATACCCTACTAAACCACCTGACGGTATTTTGTTTTTATTACATTGTCAATTAGGCAGGTGTTGAAAGAGCAGGTCAGCTGGTCGTTCGTATTTAAAACGTCTGTTTTTTGTGGCTTTTGGATTTCTCAGTACTCCAAAAGCCTTTTGCTTTTTGTGTCGGTGTGTAGAAGTTTGACATTATTCGTATCTATAAAATGGTTATTTTCTATACAACGTTTTGCGAAGCCAGAGTTTTTAATATTATGTAGAATCGATTTTTTGTGTTCTAATATTTATGTTTGGACCAGTTTGTCCTACGTATACAGCTTCACAGTTCACACAATTTATTTTGTAGACACCAGATTTAGATTGTTTGTCAATTTTGTCTTTATTGTGTATTAGTCTTCTCCCTAGATTATTCTTATTAACCTGAATTGTTTTACAACCACATTTATTGAACTTTTTTGAAACTTTATCTATAATTTTTGGAATATAATTGATAAATTTAAACGGCTCCTTTTCTAATTCTAATGTGGGGTTATAAAATTGTTTAGTTAAAATGTTCTTCTGTTTTTTCTATATCAATTTGTCAATCAAAGTGATCTTATAACCGTTATTAATTGCTATTTGTTTGAAAATGGATATTTCTTTTTGGAAACTTGCCGAGTCTAGGGGAAAGCGGAAAAGTCTACGGATAAGACTATGAAAAGCAGAAAGCTGTACTTGCCAAGATTGGTTAGTTTTTGTGAATTATTGCATCTGTTGTAGGTTTTCTATATATATCAAATTTAAGCAAATCTCTTGAGTTTGTAATCTTTATGTCCAAAAAGTTCAAAATGTTCTTAGATTCTTTTTCCATGGTAAATTGAATTCTATTGTTTCGGGAATTTAAAAATGTTAAAAAGATATCTAAGTTTCTGTTGGTTCCTGTAAAGATGCAAAATATGTCATCCACATATCTATCCCAAAAAAATATATTTCTTATTAATGAATTGTTGGTGTTAAATAAATTCTGTTCAAAATCAGCAATAAAAATCTCGGCAAATAAAGGTGAAATTGGAGAGCCCATTGGCAAACCATTAGTTTGTTTGAATATTTCATAATTGTACTGAAAATAATTTTGATCTATACATGTACGAATTATAGATTTGAGATCGCTTTTTTTCTTTTACTAAATTATCAGAGTAAACTATTAGTCCGGAAATAATACGTGAAAGTTCGTTTAACGGTATGGAGCTAAACAAACTTTTCACATCAAAGGAATCCAATATTGCATTATTTGGAATTTTTATGTTTTTGACTTTATGCATACTTAGAATCGAATTTAATAAATTTTGGTAAAATTCGGCTCCAGATTGAACTACGCTTTTTGGTTCAAAAGAATGGACATCTCTGAAGAATTTAAATCTAATTCAAACACTCAACTGAATAAAAAAGAATTTACAACCTTAAACGCAATAAAAGCAAAACTAACGCCACACTAAATGCTAAAAACTAATATTAACTAAAGCTGATAAAGGAAACACGATAACTATTTTAACTAAATTAGATTATGATACTAAAATCAAAGAACTTTTGAATAATGGAGATTTCATAAAAACGCAAGACCCGACTAATAAATACCAAAAACAAAGTATTTCTTTATTTAAAAAATAACAATTCTGTACTACCTGATCTCACATTTTTTTCTCAAATTAATTAATCTATCTTTTACGGCTTACCTAAAACTCATAAGGATAATATCCCAGTCAGACAAGTAGTATCATATGTGAATGCACCATGTTACAAATTAAGTCAATTCGTTACGAGTATTTTCACAAAATTTATTAAATTCGATTCTAAGTATGCACTTAAAAACTCCTATAATTTCATTGATAAAGTCAAAAACTTAAAAATTCCAAATAATGAAATATTGGTTTCCTTTGATGTGAAAAGTTTGTTTAGCTCCATACCGTTAAACGAATTTCCGGACTAATAGATAACTCTGATAATTTAGTAAAAGAAAAAAGCGATCTCAAATCTATAATTCGTACATGTATAGATCAAAATTATTTCCAGTACAATTATGAAACATTCAAACAAATTACCAATGGGATCTCCAATTTCACCTTTATTTGCCGAGATATTTATATATTTTTTTGGGGTAGATATGTGGATGGATTACAGGAACCAACAGAAACTTAGATACCTTTTTAAAATTTTTAAATTCCCTAAACAATAGAATTTAATTTACCATGGAAAAATAATCTAACAACAATTTGAACTTTTTGGACATAAAGAATACAAAGACAAGAGATTTGCTTAAATTTGATGTATATAAGAAACCTACAACAACAGATGCAATAATTCACAAAAACTCTAACCAATCTTGGCAAGTAAAACTTTCTGCTTTTCATAGTCTCATCCATAGACTTTTCAGCTTTCCCCTAGACTCGGCAAGTTTCCAAAAAAAAATATCCATTATCAAGCAAATAGCAATTAATAACGGTTATAAGATCACTTTGATTGACAAACTGATAAAGAAAAAACAGAAGAACATTTAAACTAAGCAATTTTATAACCCTACATAAGAATCAGAAAAGGAGCCGTTTAAATGTATCAATTATATTCCAAAAATTTCAGATAAAGTTTCAAAAAAATTAAATAAATTTGGTTGTAAAAACATTTCAGGTTAATAAGAATAATCTAGGGAGAAGACTAATAAACAATAAAGACAAAATTGACAAACAATCTAAATCTGGTGTCTACAAAATAAATTGTGTGAACTGTGAAGCTGTATACGTAGGACAAACTGGTCGAAACTTAAATATTAGGAGTAAAGAACACCTATGTTGGGGTTTGGAGAACTAAAGAACACAACTAAAGAACACAAAAAATCGATTCTACATAATATTAAAAACTCTGGCTTCGCAAAACTTTGTATAGAAAATAACCATTTTATAGATACGAATAATGTCAAACTTCGACACACCGGAGTACTTAGAGATCCAAAAGTCACAAAAAACAGACGTTTTAAATACGAACGACCAGCTCACCTGCTCTTTCAACACCTGCGCAATTGACAGTGTAATAAAAACAAAATACCGTCAGGTGGTTTAGTAGGGTATAACAATTTAGATTTTAGTATACAAGTACTCTTGATAAAGGCCTCATCAAGCCGAAACATATGCAGAGAAAAATATCTTATTAAATTATTTTGAAGCATCTAAAAGCAGTGTACTAAGTATCCCTAGTATTATTATTGAACGATGTTTCACAAGGATCCTACCGCAGAAACTATTCATTGTATAAATAAAACTTATATTAAAAAACAGTCAGCGATAACGCAACTAATACAAGCGTCGTGCAAAGATTAAAGGCAATGAAAGGCTAAAAACAAGCTTTCTTCTTAGTGGCTATCTTTCGTCTAATACTATGCATGCCATTTAAAAATTGTCAGCTTCACCTGCGAGCATTTAAGAAGCATAATAAATGAAAATACACAATACCTGCAAGGTAAACGGCCTCTGTGGCTTTGGCGTAGGGACGGATGCTGGGGAAGGGCTTGGAGATTTTTCGCTAGGGCCCTGTTCTGCCGCCGAGTCTTTCGACGACTCGGCAGCATCATTTGTAGATGTTTTTAGTAAATTACCTCTCCCCTGAAAGTTAGTTCACAGTTTCAAACACCCGACACCAGTATTAGAGACCTATTTTAAGTCTGTGTCAACATGTTTAATACGAACTCGAGAAAATATAACTTCTAGAAAAGACTAATATGAGCAACGCTTAGACCGAAAACTAGTTGAACAATTCCGTACAGCCCAATAGTGAAACAGCTATTGTGATTGATAACTTATAATGGTCACTATTAATATGCAAGGATTTCTAAAAACATGTATCAAATTTTAACATCAGATTTCTTACCAAAACAGTAAGTCCATGTCCTAGACTCTCGTTTATAAGATCCAGTTTAAATATCCCGGAAATGCTTAAAGCTTGAAGCTCAACTTGCATACGAAGACGTACTTCACACATAATCATATGTTGTTACCTCTACTAGTAGCGTGCACACAGAGTCAACACAAAAGACACTTTTATAGAAAAATATTATATGTTTTGGGAGTCAAAACTACACAAAAGTAGTCTCTTGTGTTTTTTGACAATTCTGAGGAAAAAAATAAAAACGGGTCCACTGTACGCACTTGGCCCTTAGTGTGCTAACTGACCCTCGAAATGTTTTCTGAATGAATTTACATCGAAAAGTTTCGGCAAGTGTACGTTCTAAACGACTTCGTTTGCAAAATACGTTCAAAAGAAATCGTTTATGACGTACACTTACAGAAACTTTTCGATGTATTCACTGAGATTTATTACATGTTTGAATATTTGCGAGGACTTTAACTTTTACACACTAAAGTCTAGACGCGTACAATAAAACAGAAATTGTAATTTTTCTCGGAATTGGCTCACCATAGCAAAAAAAAAACGCAAAAGACAACTTTTGTGCAGTTTTAACTTATAAAGTAAAGGCAGACATAAAATGTTGAAAAATAAATAATATCGTATATTTTTGTAAGTATACCAGTGGCGTGTCCATCCGTTTAGAAACGGGAAAGCTGTGGGTTAGCAACACCCAATTTTTACTCAAAAATCATTAAACTAGTAAAAAAAAACACGTCTTTCACGAGCGAACTAAGCGGATTTTACCAAGCATTATTGAAAAATCGAAAAAGTCGTTAAAATAATAAAAAAAATTTCATCCAAAAGTCGTTAAAAAACACGCTTTCTGTAGTGGTGTTTCTGTACCGCTAATTTTTGTTGATTATCTAACGTATGCTCAATTCTTGTTTTACCGAAAGTTTTCTCTTTTATTATAGCCTGTATATGCGCTTTGCTACTGTGATGTCTTTTAATTAACGTATGTAACTTGTTCACCTCACAGAAACCGGTCTTATTCCATAAGCTCTTTTCACTCGAAAATAAAATACATGACCAGTAAAATATTACAGATTTTTTTTGCCGCAAACAGCTACTCACTTTTATTATAATTTTCTTTTTAAAAATGTCTTAGGTAGGATTTAGTTTGCTTTGTTAAGTCCTTAAGAACTGGAGTTGGCCTCTTGAAATAATTTGCCTTTTTTTTTCAAAACTTTAATGTTGGAATCCTCGATTTACTAAACTATATACAATACAATCACATGAACCCAAAGGAAACAAAACTGATCTCGAAGTACCGGCAACACTTAAATCATCGAACGCGGAAGTCGCCATAATCTGTCGAATCGCAGCTTACAGGCTGTCGGTAAAAATGCGAATATAAAGGTTGTTTTTAAAGCACGTAAGCAGTGATTATGTCCAAATAAAAATATTATGAGAAACTTTGTTGCTAATACAGATATTTCAAATAGAGATATTATTTTTATTATTGTTAACGAATTAATTGATAATAAAGCATCTGCATTAGGGAAGCTGTGCTTCCCTAGCTTACATGGTAAACACGTCACTATTTTATTTATATTTATAAAAACGATCATGTCATGAAATAGACATTCTTGTGCGATTCTAACTTGGGCCAAAATGCCTTGTTCTTATTTTAAGCATTTTCAAAATATTTATTTTTTAGGGACTTTTTAACACCCTCTATCTTCAAAATTGAAGAGTTCAGGACATGGGTGTATATATGTTTGACCTGCTTATTCCTAAGAAATTTAGTGCCAAAATAGGGCACGTTTTTTGAAACACCCTTTATATAACTCATATTACAACGCATTCTAATGAGATACGAAACATTGGGGATTAAACGGATCAACTACGAAAAACGAGTAAGTAATAGTATGTAGGTACTTTTCTTTCATATTTCATAATAATAAAAATATAACACCACACTAAAGATGGACACCAAGAATAATAAACTAGAGAAGGATGGTTACTTCCGATAAGAGCCTATGCTCACTTATTATCGCCCCGTGGTCCTCTCACCAACATCGTCGTCGCTGTGACGTTGCTGCACGACGAACGGCCTTCTATGTTTTCGTTGTATTTTTAGCTTTTTAGTGATATTTTCGAATGTTTTAAAATCATTGATAGTTGTGTTTTGGTGCTTTGAACATTGAAAAAATTGATACTTATTATATTTTTCGTTTAATCCTAAAGAAAATCCCATAAATTGAGGATTGCAGCAGAGACCATAATACTTGTTTTGCAGAGTATTCTTCAGTGTAGTGTTTTTATTGACTTTTTTATTAAATAAGGTAGGAACAACTTAAATTATTTTTAAATGTAAGCAAGTCTGGAAGGTATAAAAATATTTTACCCAATAATGTAGAGAAGTTGTCAAAGTGAGGGTTTTAACACAGTGTGCCACTTGGCTAGTTGGGTTTCAAACAATATTTATTAAAAGTAAGTGTGTTTACGTACATACACTGGAAAGTAATTCTTATTTGTACATTGTTTAAGTTCCTTACAGTGTGACCTTGCTTATCATGTTAAAATCTAATATATATTATATCATAGAGCAATCGCTACACTATGGAAAAGCCAGTGTCGAATCATATATTAAGGATTTTTTATTCCTAAGTACCCATGTTATTAGCAATATGAATGTAGCACTTACTAGTTAATACACAACTAAGGCTTTCTTAATTCAATTTTATTTTTCATAATTTGGAAATAGAATGTCTCCAAGTGCCACAAGAAAATTACTATTTTGAATATCAGTGAACATGTACCTAGATACAAATATACTTGTTTGTGGAATAGAAGGAATTTTTAACTATTTAATGCTCAACTTTTCTCTTTGGTTTAAAACTGAGCTTTATCCACAATAACGAAACAGATTTTTTGCACTCGACGCGCGTTTCGCTAACCATGTTAGCATCATCAGGAAATGATTAACAGTTTTAATCATCTCCTGATGATGATAACATAGTTAGCGAAACGCGCGTCGAGTGCAAAAATTCTGTTTCGGTATTGTGGATAAAGCTCAGTTTTAGTGCATGTTGCCGAAGGATCCAAACCCCAACACAGTTTTCTCTTTGGATATAATATTTTAGATAGCTACAAATAATATAATACATGTTAATCGTTTATTTCAGAAAGGTACTAACATTTCGTGCCTTTCGAGAAAAAAATATAATCAATGCCTTAAATATGTGATAAAATTATAGCTTCCTCGATTGTATTTCACATCTGCGGTCTCAAAAAATATGTTTTAGAAAGTAACATATATTTATTTTTCGCGCACCGTGTATACTTAATCTGAGCTTTCGTATCGTTAACATTATTTTTTCTTTAAGCACTAACTTTAACATAGAATAACATTTACTGAGAAGCAATCATTAAGCTTTTCCAAATTATGCATAATTTTATGGCCCACACTGTATAAAAGAGTTAAGTCAGATTTTATTTTATTTTTATCTATTTTTCTCTCATAAATTCAAGATTTAATAATCCCCGATTCGTTATACTTCTATTTACTTATGACTTGCTTATCCAGGTTTGTTTAAATTCAAATACAAAAAGCTTGTAAAAAATATTTTCCATTCTTTATTAATTTCATAAAAAATAGTTTAATTTTATTATCCACTTAAAATTTTGAGTGCAAACATTTTTTTTTATAAACTCTAAAGAAGAAAAATAGTCTTGCCCGTACGTCTTTGTCATATCTATGTTAAGGCTTTCACGCCAATTTCATGGCGTTACTAAGTCACGACAGAGCAGCTGTCAGTAAAAAATTCCGATTGACATAACAATCCTTCTCGAGTTTATTATTCTTGGACACAAACATCAATTACTAAGGTAGTAAAACGAATATTTGGGCATGATATTGAGTATGGTATGTCAAATGAATCTAAAGAAAGAATTAAAAATAGTGTTCCATTTTGCCAAACTGGATTATTTAATCATCTCCTGGTGACGCTGACAGGGTTAGAGAAACGCGCGTCGAGTGCAAAAATTATGTTTGGGTTAGAATTAGACCGGTACACTCTATTTACCTCTTCTAGGCTAGGTAACCATAGATGGTTGTGTTACTGCTAATGCAAGATAATTACAGAATAATATTTTCACGGCTTACAAAATTTTGAAAATGGCATTACGAAAATTCAACTGATATTGAACCGAAAATGTATGAATAAGGAATTATTAAATGTTAATATAAAAATATTGCAAGATTCTGTTTAGTGCTGTCTAATTAGAATGCGCGTAAAGAACCAGTAATCACATGATTCATAACAGCTTATAAGTTATTCAAACCCAATCAACTTTTCTTTCACAGGTGTATCAGAGGATATAATGTGGAATGCCAAAGAACCACAGCCAAAACTTCCCTTATGCATGCAAAAATAAAACCCTTTTATCCTACTAGGGTTATATATATATATATATGCAGGGTGTTCGGAAATTGGGTTCCGAAACTCATAGGGGAAAATCTACATGCTAAATTAAGGTGGGTTTGTCATATAATAAAAGTTTGAAATCTCGATATTTTCCGAGGTATAGGTTGTCAAAGATCATTTTTTTAATTTTAATTTTTTACATAATGAGGTTAATCCCCAACGAAATAAGCTGGTATTTGGCATATGGTTCTGATATAGTAAAGGTCACCGTTTGACAATAAAAATATTCAGTATTCTGTTACTAGAGGGCACTTTACCCACAACATTTTTTTGATTTTCCCTGTATCTTGTTTAATTAGACTAATAGTGCGAAATGAGATATGTTAACTTAAAGGCAAATCAAAACATTCCAAAATTGGTACTTTTGTTCAGAGTCGTTAATTTTCACCGTTTAGCCACAAATAGATTTTTTTTTACTCCCGACACGAATATTTCACATATCTTAACCAAAGGTGATTTAAATAGCCGTAGGTACTTAATGAATTAAATTTGAAAAATTCAATGTCACAATCAAGTTACTAGTTAAATAAAACGTGCCTTGATTTTTTTTTTTACTTTTTCAAATTTAATTCATTAAGTACCTAGGGCTATTTAAATCACCTTTGGTTAAGATATGTGAAATATTCGTGTCGGGAGTAAAAAAAAATCTATTTGTGGCTAAACGGTGACAATTAGCGACTCTGAACAAGAGTACCAATTTTTGAGTTTTTTGAGTTGCCTTTAAGTTAACATATTTCATTTCGCACTATTAGTCTAAATAAAGAAGATACAGTGAAAATAAAAAAATGTTGTGGGGAAAGTGCCCTCTAGTAACAGAATACTGAATATTTTTATTGTCAAACGGTGACCTTTACTATATCAGAACCATATGCCAAATACCAGCTTATTTCGTTAGGGATTAACCTCATTATGTAAAAAATTAAAATTAAGAAAATGATCTTTGACAACCTATAACTCGGAAAATATCGAGATTTCAAACTTTTGTTATATGACAAACCCACCTTAATTTAGCATGT
>MU182556.1:121402-139704 GCA_016904865.1 Pissodes strobi | reverse complement strand
CAATAAACAGACCAAACAATAAGGGACCCAAATGAGACCCTTGAGGTACCCCAGAGGTAACAGTAAACTGTTTGGATATATGTCCGTCAACTTTGGCCTGCTGCCTTCTCCCAGTTAGATACGATTCCATCCAAGAAAGCAACACACCTGAGACCCCATAACTTGATAGCTTGGAAAGTAATATGCTGTGACTGACCTTATCAAAGGCTTTGCTGAAGTCCATATACAAAGCATGGGTTTCAACGCCCTTTTCAAAGGAGTCATAAATATAGCTTGTAAAAAGAAACAAGTTGGTATCAACAGATCGCCCAGAAATAAATCCATGTTGTTGAGTTATAATAATCTGATGGAATAATTTTGACATGATCTTTTCAACATAATGCTCAAACAATTTTGGCATCGCAGAGAGGATGCTGATTGGTCTCTAATTTGTGACGTCGTTTTTACTACCAGACTTATGGATGGGGCAAACATATGACAGTTTCCAGGCTTCGGGAAAGACTCCAGTATCCATGGACCTACAGAACAAGTAATAAAGAGGAAGATAAAGGGAGTGAGAACATTGTCTTAGCACCTTAGTCGGAATGCCGTCAGGACCTTTACTCTTACTTAGATCCAATTGTGATAATAATTTTTCTATTTCGAGTGCACTAATAGTAATACCAGAAATAGTCTCAAACTTCTGAGAGAAAGTACTTACTTTTGCTGCGCTTTTAGGGTTATATACCGATGAAAAGTATTTGGCAAAGAGATTTGAAATATCAATACCATTGTCAGCTTTTTCGGTTTTGAGACTCATAGATTTCGGAATACTATTATGGTTAGATTGAGAGTGAACAAAGTTCCAGAAAAATTTTACGTTAATATTAATGGAATTTTCAGCATTTGTTATGTAAAGATCATAGCACTCCTTGGCAAGGGTTTTACATTGCAGACGTAAAGTACTAAAACTATTGTAATCAACATCACTCTTTGATTCTTTATACCTTTTATGAGCTATTTTTTTCTGAGATATTAAACTCTTCTTCCGATCATTGACAACTAACTAGGAAATCGGTCGCCAGAGCGGCGTCGCTTAACAGATACATACATATTAAAACAATTATAGACAACAGAATAGAAGTTATTGACAGAGGTTTCTAAAGCAGTAACCAGCCAGTCAAACGAGAGAAAATAATTATTTATTAAAGTATAATCTGTATTATGGAAGTCATAGTAAAAATTGTTTACAGGCTCTAAGTAGTTTATCTCGCTTGTACTAACTGACAATTCCAAAGCAGGGTGATATAAATCACAGCCCACCAAACCGTGACACTTTACAATGGATTCGATCTCAAAATTAGCAAAACACAGATCTAAAATAGAGTCATTATTATTACGGATATCGTTGCTTTGAGCTAAGCCCAAAAACGCAAAGGTATCACACAACAAAACCTCCTTAGCAGATTTTACGTTACCAGGCAAAAGTCCAGGATAGTCTTCACATTGACACCAGGTAATTTGTGACAAATTGTAGTCATCTAAAACCGACACATTTTTAAACATTTCGCAGGCATTAGCAACAGTTTTCAAATGAAGATCATAATACTGTACATCCATCAGAGGTGGGTTATACACACAGCCTATACAGTATACTGAATTGCCAATTGTAATTGACACCCAGGTTTCCTCCACAGCAGGACTTCCAATAGCTAAGCGATATGATTTGAGGTTAATGTCCACTGCCAGAAAGACACCGCCTCCGCGGCTTTTTGTGCTATTGCCAGAGTTCCTGTGTCAGTTCTATAAACCACATATCGAGAATCCAAAAATTCACTGTCACTTACGTCAGAATCCAACCAGGTTTCCGTTACAGCAATTACGGAATATGATTCTGCTTGGACAGAATAGAAGAACTCTTTAAGTTTAGTTTTCAGGCCTCTAACATTCTGATAAATAATGGTTATATAGTCTAGAGGTTTTGTTGCTTCAATGGTGTTTGCGGAAAACTTGAGGTGGATTGTCTGATAGTGCGTCGAGGACGAGGAAGAAATTCCTTAACAGCAGTACCTGCTGGCCAAAGGTTGGGCTTGAGCAAACCATTTAAAAGTGACACTTTAACACCTATTTTAAAGGAGGCAACATCTTCATTTCTATCTAATAAGAAACATTTTACGTCAGGAATCTCCAGCTGATCCTTCATATAATTTAATATTTGTTCTTCTGATGTATTGGGATTACACCTGCCAAGATACAGCCATTGACGTCTCTCAGCAGCTGTGAGTGACCCAGCGGTTCCAGTACCCACAATAATTGGTTTAGCACCATTGCGAGCTGAAGCAGCAACCGGGTTCCGAGATGCACCAGTGAACTGTTGACCGTTAGCCAGCTGATTGGTTCTTTGACTTGGTTTTAAGTCAGGCTCAGTGATAGGCTGCACCGACAGTGGTATCCTAGGTGGTACCGCAGTCAAAACTTGCACGGACTCGCTTAGTTTTGGTGTTATTGACTTTTTAACAAGCTGGAGTCCCTTTTCCAGATTAACAATTCTGTCAAGTAATTCTCTGTTTTTCTTATCAAGATTGTTCAGCCTTGTCTCGTAAAAATTCGGACGCTCATCAGAAGGCAGTACAGTTGTCGTCTTGGTCTCGCTGAGTTTCCCAATGCATCGCTTTATTTCTTTGATATGTGACGTTTCTTGGCTATATAAATCAGCTTTAAGCAAGTCAATTTGTTTAGTGACTCCTGAGGATACCTCCTGGATATCCTTTTTCAAGCCATCCAAGCCAGTTGAAAATGTAGTTGTGTAATCCTCCGGAATAGCTGATTTACCTAGGAGGGAGATGTTAAGGGTCTCATATTTCTGCGATATCTTCCTGGAGAGATTGTTATTAAGAGACTCAAAAGCTTTTTGCATCTGGGAGCTCAGCGCACCAAAACCCTTGGCTAGTTCACTACTTTGGTTCTTAACCGAGATTGCACATGCGCCGCAGGCATACAACATAACCCTGGACTTCACCTGGGTCACTTGGGCTTCAGAAGTTGTGAACTTGGAACAAGCAAGATAGAATTCAGCTTTACAAATGTCGCATGTTATTTTGTATTTAATCTCTTTTTCGTTCAGAATGACTTCACACTTTAAGCAGGACATGATTATTTGATGATTATGTTGGGTGAAACGGGCTATATATTCTAAAAATTATTAAAATTTTGCTAACACGACAAGGTGAAACGCACTATATATTTCAATCTAATTTTTTATGATTTAAAAGTACTGGAATTTAGTTTTTGCTAATATACTCTGAATAAGAAGTGCAAGAACAATAGCATAAATTTAAGGGATAATTATTGCAGCACAAGTTTGAAACTTCACAGAAAGGTTTCTGAGCACACGAAGGATGTCTATACAAAAAATACTGAATTTACTACCACAAATCAGACTAAAACAGATAAATAACAAAGAATGATTTTACTGTGTTGTTATCACGCCATATATATATATATATATATATATATATACATATAATCTACCCTTCTTTAATTTCCGCCTACGCTCGTTCTTTTTACATTTAAAAACCCGCATTTACCACCCTGCACTTGACATCATCCCTTAAAAAATTACAGCACATGTAGTTCAATAAAGTAGCAGAATGCAAAGTGATCTTGGTAGGATCATCGACAAATACATGCATATTAAAACTATTAAACAGATCAATTAACAACAAAGAATTTGCTTAATTGGAATTTAAAAAATTCACATTTAAATCATAACATATAATGATGTTTGAGTTTATAGGCAACTGAGGAAAAATAATTTCAAGATTTATCATAAACTTGTTAATTTCACCTGTTGGAGCACTGTACAAGCAGAACACATATAGATTTAAGTATGAACAATAGACAGTAGAAAATTCAAAGGTCTTTTCCTCCAAAAAATGCTGAAATTATCTATTTTTACAAAGTTAAACAGGTCGTAAAAATCTTTCTTTATGAGAACCATCCGTTCCTAAACTCAGATCGAGAAAAACTATCAATTAACTGGTACTAGGGTATAAAAACAGGCTCGTCCACCTTCAACCAATGCTCACACAATAAAACAAGACTTGGATTTTTGTACTTGTCCAATAGAACTGAAAGTTCGTTTGTTTTAGCCCTTAACGATTGTATATTCAAGAACATTAGAGTAAAGGCAGAAGAGCTGGTGTCACATCTAAAAAATTTCCGCTATCCAAAATGGAAACATCAGCACTCGTTGAGAGTTCGGACTGGATGATATTCGTAGATATAACTTCACCCGAACTCTCCACTACAACATCGTCGTCCAAAGTGTCTGATACATTCACAGATCTAGTTACAGACTTACAGTTAGTGTCACAAGTGGAGCACAAAAAGTAATCTTTGGAAATGGCAAACTAACTGACATAATGAAATTTTTGAATACTTAAATTTTTCATCTTCTTCATTACAAAGGTTCTCTACATTCGTAAGTGAGACATTTGTATTTGTATTTAAATACAAGCTAACAAACTTATTAATTTTTTCATACATATGCTTATTTCTCTGTAATCTGTTGGTGGACTTAAAACACACAATAAGATTTGTGTATTTCCCTATCCCAAAAATTTCTTTAAACTCCGAGATTTTTGAAACTTATACAATTACTTACATCCAAAGAAACAAGCACAAAATCATTTTGCGAGTATGTAATAGTTTGGGAAAATATGGGATACATTGACATATGGCTTCAATATACCTAGGATAGCAAAATCATTGTTGCAATTGTTTACTAAATTGTTTAAGACAATTGAACAGTTCTTTGCACTTTAATCCCCGATTATCAAAATCCTACCTGAAGGGCATCTCTGTGTGACTCTAGAGGTACATTCCTGTATTTACCGCTTCACATCGTAGTTACTTGAGTCAATAGAGCCGGTCTTCTTAATAACGGTGATTAAATTAGATTTTGATGGTGCATTCTCACTTACTTGCTTACGAGTTTAAACTATGCTTGAAATTTAAAAGTTCCATTTTAGCGTTTTTCAAATCCGTAACATAAACCTCATTTTCTTGAGACAGCACCACAATTAATCGAGAAAGTTCTAACTTTTGAGAGTTTAGTTTGGTTTCGTAAACCTGTTCTGCACCAAAAGCCGTGTCTTCAAAATTTTGGGTTCGACGTTTCAGCCTTTTGATGAAATTTTCCTTGGTCTTGTCATCACTGGTAACAAGGGCGTATATAAAATTTTTCTAGGGGTGGCCAATTATTGTCACAAAAAATTCTATATTGCAAATATATTATCACAATGCTGGAGGGCTAAAGGGCAGGTTAAACGAATTTAAAAAATCCGTTCAGTGTTCATCATATGATCTAATAATTATAACTGAATCATGGCTTAACAATGATGTAACAGTAAATGAAACGTATGTTAACGGTTATAACACATTTAGGCAGGATCGTTCTTTGACAAACAGTGTTAAAGATAGGGGTGGTGGAGTGCTGATTTATGTTAGCAAAAAATTTAAATCTAGTCTTATCAAATGTGATACCAGTATAGAACATTTGTTTGTACACGTAACTAGAGGATCATCAGAGCTAATTTTTGGTGGTGTGTATATACCGCCCAAATCTTGTGTTGAGATTTATGGATCACATTGTAAGACAGTTGAAGAAATGTGTGCATTGCACCCTGATGCTAAATTGTGCATTTTCGGAGATTATAATCTTCCAGAGGCTACGTGGGAAAATGATGATCTAGGAGTTACAGTGAGTTGCCCCTTGAACTCCCCAGCTGTGATACTTACTGAGTATTTTGAGTACCACAATCTATACCAAAATAACAAAGTTCCTAATTTGCAAAACGTTTATTTGGATATACTGTTCTCACACTATATATATTTGGATATACTGTTCTCACACTACAGTGATATCAATATAGGTTATCATATAGGTTACTGTTTTGAATTGAGAGTCTATTCTAATGAGGTCAAACAATGTTTAAAGCAGGATTTTTTGTATTTGGATTTTAGAAATGCTAATTATATTGGCCTTAATGATTTCTATGGCTCTGTGCAGTGGGAGGATTGCTTCGACTTGGTAAATGTTAATGAAGATCTGTTAAATTTTTACTCAATTTTGTTCCATGGGATTGAAATGTTTGTCCCTCTTAAGCGCAAAGTCAGTACCAATTTTCCTCATTGGTTTAGCCCAGAGCTGAAGAATGCAATTATTGAAAAAAAGGCAGCACATACTGCGTTTAGGGTGACTAAATCACAACATATATATGAACGTTTCTCAAATTTAAGATCTCTATGTAGCTTATTATGGGAGAGGTGTCATCATTTGCATATTCAGAGAATTGAGGAGAACCTAAATAGAAATCTGCGTGGTTTCTGGAACTATGTGAATGGTAGGTCTCACTCAGGTGATCTACCTGATGAAATGTACTATTGTAACAGGTCTGTGAGTGGTGGGCAGGAAATAGCTGATTTATTTGCTGAGTTTTTTTCTACAGTATATGTTAGGAGCAACGTTCCAGTCCCAACTTACAGACTTGAAAAAACTGGAGACGTGTTGTTGAGTGAGTTTAATTTATCCGAAGTGTTTGATGGCATTTGTAATCTGCAGGATAAGCTCTCGTCCGGGCCTGACGATATACCTAACTACTTTCTGAAGCGTTGTGTTTACACTCTTACATTGCCCATAACTAGGTTATTCAATATGTCAATTAATCTTTGTGAATTTCCTGTCCTTTGGAAGAGTGGTTTTCTGGTTCCTATTTTTAAGTCTGGCAATAGACAGGACATACAGAATTACAGAAGTGTATGCAACCAGTCAAGCACGCCTACACTTTTTGAGTCCCTTATATATGATCAGTTTAGTTTTATGTGTAAAGAGATAATAATAAGCGAACAGCATGGTCTTGTTAGGGGGAGGTCTACGGTGACAAACTTGTTGATCTACCAGTCGGATCTTTTAAGGGCTTTGGAGAAAGGCTATCAGGTAGACTCGATTTACACTGATTTCTCCAAGGCCTTTGACAGGATCGATCATGGTTTTCTTTTGGCAAAATTAAAAGCGACGGGTTTTAGGGACAATACTATTAAATGGTTAAAAAGTTATTTGGAAGATAGATCTATGAGGGTTAAAATTTCTAGTTTTGTCTCTGGAGAATTTACGTCCACTTCTGGGGTACCGCAAGGAGCTCATATAGCTCCCCTTCTTTTTAATTTGTTTGTTCATGACATTTTTAATTATGTCCAGAAGTCGAAATTTTTGATGTTTGCTGATGATGTCAAAATTTACAATATAATAAGTGATCCGATTGACATATAGTACCTTCAGGAGGACTTGAATAGGTTTGCAGTGTGGGCTAACTTGAACTCATTAAGCCTTAATGTCTCTAAATGTCACTATATATCTTTTTTTAGAAGAACCAGGAAATTCAATTCCTTGTACAGTATCAATAATAGTGCGTTCCAGCTGAGGCACAAAGTTAGGGATCTGGGTGTTTTGTTTGATAAACAGATTAATTTTGTAGAACACATAAATTCGGTTACATCCAGAGCCCTAAACGCACTAGGTTTTATTTATAGAAACACCTCATGTATGTCAGTTGGTGGATATAGGCTTGTATATTGTACTCTGGTTAGATCTGTATTGGAGTATGCAGCTATAGTTTGGTCGCCATTTCATGATGTTCATAGAGTTAGGCTAGATAAAGTCCAGAACAAATTTTTACGTCAAGTATCATTCCGATATAATATTCCAATTTTGAACCATGATTATGCTCCTATTCGGAGAATTCTTAACATGGATACACTTAGTGATAGAAGGTGCTCATCTGATTTGTGTTTTCTTTTTAAAATCATAAACGGTTTAATTGTCTGCCTTGCATTGTTAGAGCTCGTCAACTTTAAGGTTCCCGGGAGATCTTTAAGACATACAGATCCGTTTCTCATTGATTTTCATGAAACCAACTATGGCGGCAACGCCTCAGTGAGTAGAGCAATGAGATTTCTGAATGAACACAGTGATATTGACCCATTTGTTTTGCCTTTTAGTTGTTTTAAGTATAAAATATTGAGCAGACTCTAGCATAAGTTATTTGAGATGTTGATATTTGTAATAACTGTTATCTGTTCTTAGGTTCTAAATTTACTGTTTTATAAAGTTAGTCATAGATATAATATTGTATGTATCTTAAATTGTAATGGGGTGATCCCGTATGTATTGCATAAATAAATAAATATAGTAAAACATTTAATTTACAAAACACAATTGCTAAGATGCATGAATCTCCAGGGGGGAGGGGGGCATGCCTCCCTGCCCCCCCCTTATATACGCCCTTGACTGGTAAGCTTATCTATTTTACTTTGCAGCCCCTGAGTAATTTTTTCACATTTGATTTCAAGTTTCTCAATGTTTACATGTTTTTTATGTGAGTCTTTCTTAATTTTATCCAGGTTCTCCCCCAGCTTTATAAGCTTTAGGGCATCTTTTATATTTAATTTACATTGACCACAGTAAAAAAGAACGCTTCTCTGTGCCAAAGTGATAGCATGGGCTTCCGCTGTGGTTAGTTGAGCACATTTCTTGCAGCATGTCTTTTTGTAGCAGTCACATGGAGCGCCAAATAGTTCATCCTCCCTTGGCCTACCTTTAAAAACACACTGATTTTTACAGGTCTTGCACTCCAACAAAGACATAATGATTGGAAGCAGATAACAAATCAGAACATTTAGCCCAAAACCAGTAAGTTTAAAACCTTAAAATGCCCAATTGTACAAATTACAGTACATCAGTACAAAAAACATATTCTTGGAGGCAGTAGTATGTTTAAAAAAACACCCACGCTGAAAACACATTAAAGCAGTGATTCAGAGACTATCAGTAGTATGTACAAGTAAACATAAACAAACAGTATTTTTAGCACTTATCAACACAAAAGAAAGATGTTAATGATAAGGTAACAATGGTAAGTTGAGATAAGGACTAACCTTTTCACTTTTCCACAGTTAATACAACATTTAGAGAAAAATCACTTTTCAATCTTTCAATGTCACATTTTTCGTCAAAAATGCAGACATTTTTAAAAACAAATGTTTTTTTTTTAATTAAATAATGGTTAGTTAGTTTTCGAGACTTTATGGCTGGTGAAGGATAAGGGATCACAAACATTAAACGACACGGCGCGGGGGCCGACTCGACGGTAGAAAGTTAACAGCTGTTGCGTGTATTTGGAAGACTAATTGGAAAACAAAAAGAATAAATTTACATTATAAGTCTTCTGAAGCTTCTTCGATAAAATGAGTTGTGTGCTAATCAAAATAAAGTTCATCAATTCGCATTTATGGCAAAAGAAAATATACAGAAAATTTTTGTCTAAAATTTGTTTCCTTCCTACAATTCTCCTAAAAACCGTATAGTGCATTGTTACACGAAATTACTGAAGCAATTAAGATAATATAAAAACTTACCTAATATCATTTATTTGGGAAGTCATTACATTGCTAGGACCACTAATTTCCGAACTATTACTACTATCCTCTTGGGATTGGACGTTACTAACTTGCTGTTGCCACGTTGTTTGGTTTGGCGGGGCCGCAAATGAGGTTTTCTTCTCGGAATTGCCATTCGTATTGCCTAATCTATTTAGAAAACTAGATTTCGAAGGAAATTCCTCCCTGTCGTTCATATAAACTAAGTGTATTCCTTTATTTTCACCTGAAAAAAGGAATCACCTTATAAAATACCATATTAAATTTAAATAACCAATCAAGTGAAAATTTTGTGATTAAATGCCTTTATAATCTATACGATTTGACTTAACAGAAAAACGGTTTGAACCTTCCCCATCTTACATTTTAATGAATTGTCTATATTATGAAACCATTAATTATTGTCGGTTTGGCTGGAAATATCCGAATCCCGAAAATGCAAACCTTGGGTCAACCGCAGGTTGGTGTCACTGATTAGTTCATCAATAACTAATACAAGAAAATGCAGGGAGGGATTCTAATATGTAGGAAAATATTTAAACAAACAAGGTGACAGAACAGAATTTTTTGAAACACCCTATATATTTGAGGATACGGTGAAATTATCGTTGTTTGAAAAAATTTCTGGTTGCGCATATATTTTGGTGTTTCCAGGCTCTATGCCACACTGTATAATAAATACAACTATAAATTGTTATTAACGATATGAACTGGATAAGACCTATTTTAACTTAGATTTTTAGGTACTACGAAATCAAGAAAACAAAACCCTCAATTTTAAGCATAAACACTAAATACATTTCGGAAATTATCCTTTTTGCAATATCAACGAAAAAATTATATAGTGTCTATTATATTTTAAATGTCATAGCTACCTAAAGTTTTCTGTTTTCCTAAATCAGCGAAACTCATCCGACTGCCAACGTCGCCATCAACCAAATCTTTAATAAGATTCTTGTCCTGATTTTTTTTCAGCATAATATCGTCACTGCTCATTTGTCTTTTAAGTCTGACTTTTTCAGACCCGTCATCTTGTTTCTCCTCACAGCCATTATCGTAACCTAATTGGAAAGAACCTCGCGCATCTTGCAGGGAAGACCGTACTGGAGCGTTTTCCACAGCCACCGGAAAACTGGGAGCAGAAATCTTTCGCCCAACGTGAATAGTCATCTAAAAATAGATATTAAACTCAATTATTTTAGTCAATGGAGTAAGAAAAATACAAAACATTGTAAAGATTTCCTCATATAATTCGAAATATAAAATGAAATTGTAAAGAAAAACGAGCAAAACAATACGTGTTCCATCTCGTATAGTCATTCAGATGAAATATGAATAGATAAGTAGCAAAACACTGATGAAGTGTAAAATTTCTATATACTGGTGTAACAGTTTGATTTTGCCAATTTTAAAATTTCATTTATATGCCGCATTTAGGAGAAAAATGATGCTGTATTTTGCACGCATCGGTTTATTCTAAATTTATTAATTTGCTTTGCCAACAATTCACTTGAAACTGCCATCGCATCGGTTTATTAACTCTAAAATTAATTCGATTTGCTTGTAAATGCCACTCTCCTAATATGAATTAACTATATTTTAAGTATAGGTTAGCTATATATTTGTATTAGCTTTTATGATCCGTTGTGACTATTTATTTTAGTTGATAAACGATGTACAGTGACGGAAATAAAATTTCGTACACTGAGGTTAACATTTTATGTCATTTTTGAATATTTTGGTAAACTGGGCTTTTTACCTTTATCTCACCTTTATACCTTGCGTTTCTAATTTCAGTAATAAGAGAAAAAAGGTTAGAATATAAAAGTATTTTATTCGAAGAAAGTATTCCTATACAAATGGTAGTTGAGGGAGTTGGAAAACTAAAAAGCACTATACAAGACCGCAAAACTAAATGTGAAAATACAGGGTAATTGGATAGAAGGGCTGGAAGTGGTAGAAGAAAATTTTCAAAGAAAAATCAGGATATTAATATACAATAAGATACAACTTCAAAATTAATTACAAAACAGATTATTCAAATAATAAAAAAACATTGGTTTAATATTTTAAAACGGATCTATTTTTTGCACCAACAGGTTTAAATGTCTGGGCATTGATACCACCAGCATTTGGGCATGATGAACAATGTCATTATTCCAGCTTTCTTCAATTTTGTTCCAAAAATAATGATTGTTTTCTGGATGGAAATCATAGTTTTTTTTTAATTTCTTTCACGAGATATCCCAAAACGTTTTCAATTGGATTATTATCAGGGCTTCTTGAGGGCCAAGGTAACAATGAAATGTTATTTTCCCGTATCCAATCCGAAACTCTCTTGCTGTATGGACGGGGCAGTTATCATGCTGCTATATAAAATTTTCTTATAATATACGATTCCTTGCCGTTCTTACTGTCCCAGGAAAATTAGTTTGGTTTTGTGCTTCTACTATGCTGTCTGAAATGGATTGTTGCGCAAATAATCTATTAGATTATTATCTTGATTTTCATTTGATTTTTTTTTCTGCCATTTCCAGCCCTTCTATCTAATGATCCTGTACTTTCCCGTTTAGTTCTGAGGCTTTGTATAGTGCTTCTAAGTTTCCCAACTTGCTCAGCTATTCTTCGTAGAGAAACACCTTCTTCGAATAAAACAATTATTAATCTCGACTTCTCATCTTCACAAACTTTGTTAAAATGAAATTATATAATTTTAAAATCTAATGACACCGATAATAAATTGTCAAAAAGTGAAGTGTATTTCCAGGTGATCTAAGTATACAAAAGCCAACATCACATTGGGAAAAAATAAGTGTACGAAATTTTATTTCCGTCACTGTACATTATTATTGAAATAGTTTGGCTTGTTTTATATTGCATTATCGGGAACCACCAGCCGACCGTTTTATATTTTTAAAGAATTCTGTTAGCCTGCAAATACGTTGCATTTGACTTATTGAACCATACATTTTGAATATTTTATTACCTTTTGAGAACCCTAGTTTGATGAATGCCTGGAGCCCTTATATATAATACTATATATATGCTGGAGCCGGCCGTCAATTCCGGAGATCGTTTTTGGACCTCCGCTTTAAACATATTTCTCGTTTTGTACGGCAGACTAGTTTTTGTGAGGTTTATGCCAAATAATAGGGATGGGCTATCTATCGCGTGTTTGTCATTCTCGATTTAGATTTTTGAAGGTTTATCATTCCTGTAATAGCATTACCTAGCATTTCTGGAAAAATGTAATTTAGCTCACTATTCGTGGCTTCCGCCGTCATGTTACCATCATAATAAACGAGAACTCGGTCGTTTATTATCTTAGAATTATTCCTTGTATCGAATCACTCGGCATATTTCCGCCCATCACTACTTGTGACCCAGCTTTTAATCGCGAAGGCAAATTGACGAAAACGTTGGACAGGCCTTTTTTGAGTTTGCTCGTAAGGCGGACGTTGCCATTGCAGTTAGAAACTTCACATTTAGTATTGTGATATAATACAACCCTTTTGCTAGGGGATTTATTGTGTTGTTTCTGTTTGTGTTTTAACACGGCCGATTTTTCGGGCTCTACATGCTGTATTAGCGGCTTCCACGTTAGTCATATAAGACCGAGACCGTCGAATCTCTCAGAGTAGCCCTCATATACACAAATTTGAGGGTTTTTCTTTCTGGAGGGCAAGAAGCTTCATTAGAAAGGCACAACTCCTTTCTGGAGGGCTAGAAGTTTTCTTCCCTCCTTAAGGGCCAGAAGTCCATTCTTTCCGAAGGACTACAACGTTTCACGGAGGGCCAGAACCCTTATCGAAGGGCTACAACCTTTGGTTTCCTCCACTGGTGGCCATCGTGAGCCCACTCCTGGGTATCTATAAGTGCCGGCGCCTGCACCAGAGTTCGACGACGGGATCTGGGTATCGTGGTATAAGCTTTGTGTCTCATTGTTTCTTATGTTTATCCATTTAGTATAATCATTCTTCGTTTTCTTTTATTCATATAAATCAAACATGAGGTAGCTCATTAATGAATTTAATTTACATTTATCACCGGTTTATCGGGCCAGTTAATCTGATTGCTTTGAATTGTTTTCTCATTTTAATAAAAGTCAAGAGGTGGCTGAATAATTTCATTTTTTTCATTCATTAGTCGGGACATATAACCGCTCTGAATTTTACCTATTTATCATATGAATCAAGCGACCGCCATACTTCCAATAGTTTTATTCTAGTTCGGTTCTCTTATTAACTTGTCGAGTCATTTGATTTAATTACAGTAGCCGTTCGTTGCTACATACAAAATCAGTGCAGCTATTAGCGCAGGCATACCTAGTTGTAAGAAGCTTAGTCAACGTCAAGTGATCACTTTGATAAGTAGTATTTAGTGCATTTAGTGGTAAGGCATATAGAACCGAGTATTTCCAACTGAATTGGTCTCTGTACAATCTTCACATTGTACTCTGTTTATTTTATCAGTTACTTTAACAGTCATTTAACATTCTTTTGTTTTTAATTAACCACATTTTAATATAACCTTTTTCTCCAGATAGATTGTTGCTGAAGAACTTAGTGGCAAATATAGTGTTCATTAAATTTTAGATGGTGTTTTCTTTATTAGGTCCGGTTAAGTGAGATTTAATTTAATAAGCGGGCATGTTTTATAGTTTTCTGGATAGTTTGAAATTAAGCATCTGTTGATTTTTTTTTGTTTAAACCTAGTCACCCTGCATAACACCCGCAGAGCTTTCTCCGTTTAGTTGGCGAGAACGGGTGGCGCTCAAACGACCCCACGACAAGGGTCGGGCTTGACTCTCCGGGGCTAGGTTCCTTTTTAATTAATAATAAAAAAAATTCTTTACTTTCCTTCTTAACTCCAATCAGAAAAACGTGTTGCACTGGTTTTGTTCGCACTGAAATCTATAGAATGGTTTGGTCTTGAAAATATATCATTTGCTTTGAAACTGAATACCTAATTCAGTTTCAAAGCAAATGACGTATTTTCAAGACCGAAGCATTGTATAGATTTCAGTGGGAACAAAACCAGTAGATAGAAAGTTTACACTTGATCAGTGTTTTGTTACTTATCTATTCATGTTTCATCTGAGTAAATCTATTAATTTCAAATTTAGAATCACAGAAAACTGGTAGCTAACTTTTTTCAAGATCAACCACTAATTGAACATATCAACTAATTTATCAGCAGTATTTTCTAAACCAATAATTGTGTGAAATATTTTAACATATCTAAATTAAATGCCAGGATGCTTTTATTTAATTAAAAATATGAACACACATTAAAATCATACTATATGTGTCTGTAGTCTGTGTTTTGTTCTTCGGTAGTTTAACATTACTTTTGTGGTGTTTCTTATAAACACTAGATTTTAATGACGCTTGAGTAAGGTCGTATGTATACTGATAGCGATTTTCAAAACCAATAGTTATTCAGTTTTTGGCTATAGAAGAACAATATACATCTGATCTCTGTTAGCGGTGCATAATTGCATATAGTCGGTCGTGGTCCTAGTTTCTGCATCAATACCATGAAATTCAAAAACAATTGTGTCAAAGACTATGTGTAGATAAAATAAGTCGTTTTTTGTCGAAAACATCTTATGCACATTAGTTGGTTTTGGTTTCTCTTACTCTGGCAAACATTTCCGCTGAACTTATACGATATTTATAATTATAATTTGGAAACTGGGGAAGTGCGTGCTAAATCATTGTGCGGCTGCTAAAGGATCATTTTCATCTTCGAGGAATCATCCAAAGTGATGTGCAGGTTGCCTTTCATTTGTGTTTCATCCAAAGTGTACAGTAAAGATGAACGATGAAACAAATTGACCCCCGACCAACTTTTGATGAAAGAGTTGTTCCCTGAACTGATGATTCATCCAAAGTGAAGGCTCAATGAAAAATGTAAAAAAACGGTGCCTTCATTTTTGCCGCTACTTTATTTTTTAGTCTAACATCCGCCAGTGTGATTGTTTGTTTGTGGCTATTATTATAAATGTAAATTTGCGCCATGTAGTTTTATTTTAGAGCTCAAAGTCTCTCGGAACCAAGTATCTTTTTTTGGATAAACGGAGTAACTTTTTCGCGAAGATATACGAATTATTCCTCGTTCATTCTTAAATGATTTCTGTACTCCTCAGGATTTTCTTCTACCCACTCTCTTAACAGCGTGGAAAAATCTCCTAGATTTTCTCTCCGTGAACCGTGTCACCCACCAACGCCAACGTCTTTTAGCATGGCCAGTAGTTGTTGATATAATTGAGTTCAATTCATCAGTCCACTTGAAATTAAGTCAATCTCATCGCATCGTGTAAAATACTTTTATTCCTTCTGGAACGAGACATCCTGCCACCTGGTACCACAAGTTGTTACACCAAACACGAAATGACGAAATTCTAAGGAACAGTGAATAGTGACAGAAGTTAAATCACAAAACTGGATGAAAATATGGAAACAAGGATGATCACTGCGGATGATTTCACTCTGGATGATTCACTTTGGATGTACATCAATAGTGATACAATGTAAATCCCACTTAAGTTATTGTTTCCGGTTGAATCGATGAGTCAGTCACAATTATATTGGGCTTAAGGTATAGTCAGTCCACTTTAATACCTTTAAATATAAAACCTTAATATTTGAAATCTCTTTTAAAGATACTTTATGCCCATTCTTTATATACCTAACAAGTTCTCTATGAAATAATGTCAAATGAAAATACATTTCCTACAAGCTTCAAAGTATTCAAGTATAAATTATTATATTAAAATAGCGTTGAATCTGTTTCCAACTTGACAGGGTTGCCAAAAACATAAACAGTAACGTCAGGGCATTTTGCTCCAAATTAATCTGTTCGGGTCTATTTGGCAAGAAACTGTAAAATTTAATAAATCAGGGTACTAGTATTAGTACCCCCCACAATATAATACGTGCCGAATTAGAGGACCGTAATTCCCAACGAACTTCTGGTGTGTAGCTAATTTGTCTATTGCATTTCGCCAACTGAAGAAAAATTAAAACAAAAATAATGGTCGACAAAAAGTATTATCGTTCCATAAAAATACATTTGATATTTATGTAGAAAATATAGAATATAACATATAATTGTGAAAGGAAAGTGACGAGCAATTTAACTTTTGTTATTTAATATTTTCTGACATCTCACAATCATCTTAAGGGTGGTATTAATTAAAAGTAAGCAATACATACCTCTTTGTCGGGGTTTCTTCCGATAAAATTCAAATTATCTTGACTACCTCCAAAATTTTCAATCGTAAGCTGAGAATCATCCGTTGTCGAATTTCTTCTGCTCCTCCTACCAGCAAAACTACTTTTTCTACTGTCTTCCCAATTACTTGGTCTACCGGCGGCAACTTCACCCCTCTCATCTGCCTTACTATCACTGTTTTCTTTTTCTTTATTAACCTTTAAGAGTAAAATAAAGGAATGAAAAATATATTGCATTTAAAGGTGGATGTTATTAAATGTTTTTGACCTAAGGTGCCTTAGGGTGGAAGGAATGTTATTAAATCTTCTTGACCTAAGGTGCCTTAAGGGGGTTTATCAGTGAAACGAGATTCCGACGGCGTGCCTTTCTAGCAAAGGCAAGCTATTCTTCGTTCTCTGTCTAGGCACCGCCCACCCATACGATTTAAGTTGTGCGAAAACAACACTGCATCAGAGACAAGTCTCTGACTGCATTTTACGTTACGTCGCGTCGCCTGACTGCCACGTGACCACGTCGCAGTCACCGTTGGACCGTCGACAAGCACATTACGTGTGCTTCGAGACGGACAGCATCAGCAGTTAGGCAAAATATGACAAAATCTCTCGGGAGAACGGGAAGAGCTATTGTGTCGAAATTTTTATGGTAGGTGCGCCTCATGGGGGGGGGGGGGCTACCCTTCACCATATGTGGGACCGGGGCTCTAATTGAAGGGGGGGTTTGGGAAAAACCACGTTGCACTCCCACCTCCCCGGATACCCAAAACTGTTCGAAAGAATGGGAAGAAATGGAAAAAAAGTAAAACATTGTTCGGAAACTTAATAAAAGTGTTATAAAACGAAGAAAAAAATAATAAAAAAAAGAAAAGTTAGAGACACGCGGTTTCAGGCGAAAGAATTCAGCTACGAGGTCGAGATGGCAAAAATGGGGAGAAAAAAATTCTTTATGAAAAAATAAAAGTTTAAATGGCAAAAATTGAAAAAAACGTAAAAGATTGTTCCGAAAGTTAATAAAAGTATTATAAAACGAAATAAAAAAAAGTATATAAAAAAGTTAGCCGAAAAAAATGCAAAGAGTTCAAGGCGGGGATGGCAAAAATGGAAAGAAAAGAAATGATGTATAAAAAAAGCAAAAAAAAAAGTGTTGAAACGGGGAGCAAAAGTTGGGGAAAAAAGCTTAAAAAATAATAAAAACTCAATTTCCAATATCTCTTTCAGACGTTTCACTTTAGTTGTGTGTTTATAAAGCTGACACATATTTTTTTTTTCATGATTTTACTTTTATAACTTAGATACGGCTACTTATAAAAACCAGTTCTCTTGAAATTTGTCAGTCATTTATAAGAAAGAAAAATAAGAAATTTGTAATGATAGGTTTTTAATATAAAATTGTGCATTTCAAATAAGAAATGATACCATCATGTCTTTACAAATAATCTAAAAATACCTACATATTATAATATAAATCTATATAAAAAATATTTAATTATCTCGATGGGGGTTTCTAATTTTTAGTCCTCTTGCAAATATAGGATCAAGAATTTCTGGAAGAAGGCATTTAAAATAAAAACCTATCAGAAAGGGTTCCAT
>MU182556.1:0-116402 GCA_016904865.1 Pissodes strobi | reverse complement strand
CTTTAGTTCAATTGGTTTTTGCTGAACATATCCGAATTCGCGGGAGAAAATTACATAAGATGGCTATTTCGGTTTTTTTTTATAAAATTACAGGGAAAGTAAAAAAATCGCCTTGTCTAGTCCTCGTTGGATAACCCTGTACAGCCTGTCAAACATGGTAGTTGGCCGATTTTCAACTGTCAATATTTCGAAAAACTTGGGGATAGATATAGAATTTCATGCAGAATCTAAATGTGCAATAATATACATTCCATTAAAAAAACTCAAAAAACGAACGACAGGATTTTATAAAGCACCCTGTATAATTGAAAATATTTTCACAATATTTACCACAACATATCTTACAATTTTTGTATTTAACATTTTTTTTATCTCTGTACGGGTCTTTGTTACACTAATGCGCCACCTATATCTGTGGACAGTTTGAGAAGCGGCTACAATATCATTTAGAACAGTCTACAAAATAAATAAAAATCCCAAATATTATAATTCTGAAAACTGGTTTCGTCCAGCGAGCGATCGCCCGACCGGCTCAAGGTCAGGTTGTAAACAACAGACACACACCACGTGGCCTCGCGCCGATGCCAGCTTTTACCAGAAGAAATAATTCTAAATAAATTCATGTGTTTGAGCGACAAGGGGGCGTGTCGAATCAGCGATTTTGTCTCATAATCTTTATTCCAGGATTATGGACAAACTATTTGATCGAATTTTTTTTTTCTTTTATCAATATGTCTAGATTATGATCCACTAGGGTCGTACAGACTTATTTTTTCTGTTATTTTTTTCTCCTAATATATTAAAAGCTAAAATTAAGAAATTAAATTTTTTATCACTGTACTGCCCTAGATTCAGTAATTCTAAGCGAGTTTTATACTTGGCTAATTTTCTTTATTATGCATATTAACGAAGAAAATCGGGAACAAAAAAAATACTGCTGATGAATCCCCTTAAGGTGGAAGAAGAGCTTTCAGATATACGAATGATAGTGTGAAGAAGGCTAGTAACCTATAAGCCCCTAAACTAATCTAATCTAATTTAAGACTGAATACTTTTCGTTCTGCATATCATTTATGATGTGTGAAAACTGCGCCAACCTATAATACAGATCTGTGAAGAATGTTTACATGTCGCACGTAATATCACAAACTATGCAAAAAGTCTTCCAAGATATTAGATACACGTTTTTCATACAACTGATCTTCCAGGACTAGCAGTACTTCAATCCATATACTCGACTGTTTGACTCACTCTGTTTAACCGAAAATAATTAAAAAAAAGTCGCCTGATTGTCTGCTACTAATAAGAGATTTCACCAGTGGCGGCTCGTAGTATAAAGCAACTAAGGCTGGGCCTCACATGTAAAAATTACAATATAATCTGAAATTTTCAAATGATGTTTATATAAATATTAAAAATATGAAACGTTTTTTGACTAGTTTCCAATCATAAAAGTATAAAAATATTATCTTTTAAACGCTCAAATCGTTGAAGGGCCGCATAACATAGCTGTAGTAAGCCCAGAAATGTTTGCTTCATACGTGTAATGTATTGCCGGTATAGTACTACGCTCCCCACCCGTTCAGTTGCACAAGAGGGGGCTTTAAATCAGAAAATATTAGTAGTCGTGTGAGGCGCACACATTTGTTTGTATGGGTATTATTTTTAGCATTAGCTTGCATGTTGACTTTGTTTTTGAACAATGAATTTTTATTTAAATCTTTCTTTTTAAAAAACATAAAACAAGCCAGAAATTATTGATGATTCCATTGTCTCATGGTGTATTATAAAATTTAAGGCCCAAGAATCAAAATAAAGAATAGGTAGGTACTACAATCCTTTGTTTCATAGTATTAGGAGTAGATGCCTATTTGAAACTTGGCAACGTTTTGTCGACTTCCCCATCTCTTTCGTCATTTCTTCTTGAAGGGTCAAGTGTCGTATCAGGTGTCAGATGCTTATTCCTAATTAAAATTAGATCATGTCGATCACGACCGTTATGATTGAATTGGCGCGTGCGTATATCAGATGGTGGTTGGCTTGTTTTTGTTTTTGATTTTAGATTTTCTATTTCGAGGCGGATTTTCCAGTTTAAAAACTAATAATTAATACTGTTGTTTTGTATGGTTGTGATGTGATTAAGATGGTAAAGTAAGGCAAGGGCCCTCACAACAAGGTAAGCTAACTTACCTTGTTTTGTGTTTTATTTTAAGGCCATATCTATTACCAATGCCAAGGTTATGTTTATTAAAATTACTTTTTGGTCTTCTAGGCAGTGGGTTTTGGAGTTTTGTTTTCTTGGGCCTACCTACCTCTAGGTACTTTAATTTAAAAATTGTAAGATAGGTTAAAACTCGGTTTGAAATGAATCCCTCTTACGATATTGTTTTGTCTTTGCTTGAAACCCCTTTCTCGCAACGATCTAAAGTGGAAAAGCGGCAAACTTTGGGGTCAACCAACGTCAAAAACACGGCAATTTTTAGCGAAAAAAGGGTGGGTCGTCGGAATACAAGCATTTGAAACTTCCTCTTACAGTAATAATAAATTGCTTTGCGGAAGTTTATATAAACCGAGTTTATATTGCTGGCCGTGCATTTTATTGGGTAAAGCAAAAAATTCATGGTGCTCAAATGGTGGTTTCAAGAACTTAAAACGGATGGATGTTTGATGTGTTACAAAAGAATTCATTGTATATTAATTATTGTATCTCTCAAATAAAAATTACGCAAGCCCTCTTAAATACGAAACGAAATGACGAATCATTTAAACACATTTCTGATGGAGCTGCTTTAAGGACGCCAGTTCCAACTGGACAACAAGACGGACGGGCAAGAGCCACATTAACTCAGGATCAAGTTTTTGAAAATTACAAATTTTTACAAATTACCACTCGTTTTGGAGATTTAGGAAAAATTCAATTTACCACTTTAATGGACACTTCAGTACTTAAATCTTACTCCAAAAACTTTCCTACCGATGCATTAACTAACCTAAAAGACTGTTACCCCAACATATTAGCCAATTCTCAAAAACTGCATGTATTCTGAGCTACAATTTATTTGGGCTAATGAAGAATTTAAAAACCTTGAACCACAAACTTTAATGAAAAGTATTACTGGAAATAAAAATAACTTCAGACAATTTTTCCTTAATAATGACAACTCCATCTACTAGTGTTTCGGTGGAGCGAAATTTTTCTTGCCTAAAAAGGGTTAAAACCTATTATTTACGTAGTTCAGTGACCGAAAAACCGTTTTACGAAGATAACTGACAAATTTACAAGCCCGAAGGATGGGAGAATCGATCTTGTATATGAAAAACTATACACTTAACCCAACCTTAGCCTTAACTCGATGGTTAAGAAGACCAAAATTTAGTATGATTTGGTAAGTCATATGTGTTTGATATAGTTTGTAAGATAAGTCATTTTTATTTTCCTAAATATAGGACGGAAACATTACTTTATTTAGTGAATAAAAATATATAATATAAAAAAAACCGTTCAAAGCAATTTGAGTAAAATATAAGATATATAATTAAGAAGTATCCGCCCTTTATTAATTTTTTTTAATTACAATTATATACCTATATTAGCAATATCGCGAATACGTTTGCCTTAGGTGTTTTTTTAAACGACTTTTGGGTAAAAGTTTGGGCGTGGCACTCCAAACATTTTTCGCCATCGGCGCATTTAGCGGGCCTTTTGCCTCAACTGACGGTAAAGCCACGAGCCTCCACTGGATTTCACAATTTTAAATAATCATATCTTGAAATTGTCACCTATCAATACTACAAAACAACCGCACACTGTATAAAAAAAAATTTAAAATGAAGTCCCGTAGATTGACTGCAACTGTCTCCCATCTGTTTTCGTAATCAGCAAGGTTGCACCTTTGACATACGAATTAGCCATAATACAGCTACAAGTCTAGAAACAATAAGTGGCAAACAGAAAAAATTTGAACCTTATTATACCCACCTTCAATCTGGCTGGAATTAGAGGATCTTCAGTGAGTACCGACTTCAGAGTAAGAATGTTTCTTCCTTTATGTACTACAAACGATTCATCGGATCCCCTTCTTAAGCTATCTTCGCTAAATTCGGATGCCAAGGTTTGTTGACTTTGCTGTAAGGAATTCGACTTCCTTAAAGGCAAATGAGTTGGAGTTCTCGAAACTGCACAAATAGAAAAAAATATATTTTAGTCATAGGAAGTTGCTTCTAGATACATTCCATGCAACAAGTAAATATCACAAGTTGTAGCAGTGCAAGAACGAAAAGTAACAATATAAATGATCAGTAAAAATGATTATACCAAAAAAATATGAATAACCATTAATTTAATGCAAATTCGTCTTTTTACAAATATTCAACCTATTTCTGAACTTATATTTCGTTGGAAAGCTAAATGTTATCGTCTCAGCTTTTTACAAGAACCAGTTATAAATCCATAGGAAACAAAATTTTCGTCTTATATTCGACTAAATCAAAATATATTGCACAAGCTGGCTGAGCGGCAATCTTTAGTCCTGGGTTTGCGTGTATTGGGACAAAGCAATTTTAGTAATAGTAGAGCGATCATGAATATGATTTTGCTGCAATCATATAAATAACTCAAACTAAAAATATATGCAAAGTCTTCTCTAACCCAAACTATACGCTAGGTCCAAAATAATCAAGATGCATCAAACACTGTCTTTTTGAAATTAAACTTTTTATTTTATTATTTATTAAGTTCCAGACTTCTTTGGTACTATATTCTTAATTCTTTTAATTAAGAAATTATAGTAATGCCATTTGTGTCTTAAATAAATTTAGATAAAATCTTTACTTTATCTGTTTAATTGAGGCTATCAATGTTCATTTAAATAAGTGAAAACTAAGTAACGGTGAAGTATAAATTAGATGCTAATTTTATTTCAAAATTAAAACTTAATGGAATAATTCAATTATTTATTGACAACTATATGTTTTGAGTAGTAATATTTTAAAAGTTAATTTTAATATTGTAAGAGATTTAAAGATTATATATGGTTGGATTCATTATTAATAATGAATAAACTGATTTATGTTCATATGTAAATTACATAAATAACTTATCGAATCTATAATGTTTTGTATAAAATCTACAGAATATAATGTCAAATTTTAGAGAAAACATCACAATCACAGTCACCTACAAAAAGTTTTTAACAATTTTAAAGTAAATCAAGAGAAGTTATTCTAAGACAAATCTTAAGATAATTTAATTTTATTTTTTAATCATCAACCATTTAAACTTGGTGTCCGAATAGTTAACAGTCTAGGTGCAATTCATCCCCTATTATGAATCTGTTGAATCAAAGTTAAAATCATTTAAATTAGTTAGGTAGTAATACTTTTATGAGACAAGAGAAATGGATATTAAAAGAGAAAGGTATTTTCAATTTAAACGTTTTACCAGAATAACAATTCTACTATATTAGGAAACATATCATAAATATGGAAAATACAAAAGATTCAACTCTCCATTTCTGAGAATGCACAATGTTCTTTGTTGATTTATTCCTCTGGCAACATTACTTCTATTTTAAAATGACTGTTTCTTTTGGATCGCAAACATATTGTATTTTATGGAATTATATTAAATATTTTTAATCAGCACATAATAACATGCAACTGAGTTACGTAGCCAAGTAAGTTTAAATAATAAATATTATTAGTATTGATCAGAATCTATAACTTCCATATTTTATATAAAACATTAAAATACTTAAAATAATTCTTCTTGGAGTGACTTTTTGCTTTAATTATTATTGAAGAGCTATGGTTTTCCAAAAAAAAAAAATAACTTAGCTGTGGATAAAACATTTGAATTTGAATAACTCTTCTCAATGTTTTTCTTTTCTAACTCAAAAAATAAAAGTCCTTTCTTGAGCCAAATTCAACTTCTTATATTTCATATTATGATCACTTTAAAAATGTATGAATTTTAGTTGCAGAAATTTTTACAACGCTGAAAGGACCCCGCACGGTTAACATGGTGTTATGGAACGCCGCGCCGGCGCCGTAAATTTATTCATTTTGTAAGATTTTGTAAGTCAAAAGTCTACAATAAACATAGTAAAATATAAAACGGATCGTCTGTCTGTGATAGGTAGTACAGATTGTCAAACATTATAGGTACGGTCATTGCTAAATAGAATACCCTACCCACGCAGTTTTTTTAATATCCCAAAAACTTTTTGGCGCATTTCAATACTCTGGTGTCAGTTTATAGGCAATTGATAATTCTATAAAGGCTAGTTAAAAAATAATGCTCCGGGTGATCAAGTTTTCTTGCCCTAAAGAAAAATTATTGTCTGGAAAAATGATGATTACCTATCTAGGTAATTAATATTTTCTGCAATACTTACTTACCTATATGTCCATTAAAGAAAACCCTATTATCATCTTTTAATTAATGTACATAAGTGGCATAAAATCATTATATTCAGGATGACGTATTTTTAAGAAATTCAAATAAACTTAAAATAAAAAACGAACAATTTGCAGTATGGTGTGCCTATTGTACTCTTTTATTAGCAAAAATTAAAAAGATAAGCAAGGAAATCATTATTTATTTAGAGTATTACAGGGATATTTCGATTTCTAGCGTCAGCTGCTTCTTCTGTGGATAGTGAACATTATTTTGTTGAGGTCTGGCAAACGTTAGAAACAATATAATATTCACGACACACGTTGCGAATGGCAGGGTCGCCATGTAGAACTCCTATTATTTATTGAATAAAACTCCAGGTCACTATAGAGTCCTGTATTAATTATAGCCAGGAATATACAAGATAGTAAGGCGACATAATGTATACCCTTATAATCTACCTACGCATATCAATGCGTCACTCCGTCTCCTCCTGGGTTGGTGTAGGTTCGTAGTATAAATATAATGTTACAATAACAATACTGATTCAGCAAGGTTATCTCGGCCTTGTCACCCGCGGCGAGTATCTCGTTCATCACTGTTGTTAGTAATGTAAATAACGTTCGTCTAGACCTCGAAATATTCGGGTTGCTGTCATGATCCAATTTATGAAATACCGAGCGTTTTTCTGATACGCTACAGTCTAACCTCTAGTGGCTCCCGGAATCTCCCCGTAGCCTGAAGAACTTTGGCTAATTTCTTCAAAATACCGCCCATCTCAGCTAATTCATAATCGTTCTTTTCTTCCTGGATGGATACGTCTCTGATTGTTGGCTTAGAGATGTTACAAGTCGCCTCAATTTCTAGGACTCTACCCAAAACTTCACTGCTGTTACCAAATTTAGCTAGACGTAACATCTTCTGAGTTTCTGGATCTCTGATACCATCTACGAAATACTCGGCAGCAAGTTCCTCTTGAAATTCTTCTGTGGCTCCCGGGTACGCCAATTGAATGAGACGTCTAACGTCTGCCTCAAACTCTTGCATGTTGTCACCAGGTTTCTGATGCCGCGGCTTTACTTGCGCCAACTTGTGCTTGATACAATTGTCTTTTATGTTGCTCTCCAAATCATCTCTCCAGGGCAGCTACAAGTATGTCATATTTCCCCTGTTGGCTGGCCACGAAGCGCTGTCACTAGTGATATAGCCATTTCCTCGCTATTCAAACCGTTGGCAATATCAGCGGATTCAAATTGTCTTTTGTACATGGTCCAAGATGTTTGACCATCATAGGTTGGAGGTTTCATATTCTGCTCTGTGGCCAATACCCTCTCGGTGAGTCCTTGATTTTTTGGTCTGGTAACTTCCACTTGTAAATTCCTTATTTCTTTTTATACGTTTCCTACTTCTTTTTGAACATTTCCAACTTCTTTTTCTATATTGTTTTTTCAAACTTCTCGAGTTGTCCGTCCAATATTTTCTGTAATTTTCCTTGCCCTACAATTACATCCAGCTTTCATTTCCGAAGCCGATCCTGTGCTATTTGTCTGTTACCTTCTTGGTCTTGTAAAATTCTCTGAAGCCGGTCCTGTTCTGTTTTCCTTTTATCTTCTTGCTCTTGTAAAATTTTCTGAAGCCGGTCCTGTTCTGCTTGCCTTTTATCTTCTTGATCTTGGAACATTTTCTGACGCCGATCCTGTTCTGCTTGCTTTTTGCGTTCTTCCTCTTCCCGATCCGCTTGCCTTTTACGTTCATCCTCTTTCCGTGCTGCTTACCTCTCAGCATTTTGGTTTTCCATGAAATCAGCCAACATTTTATGTATTTGCTTCTTTTCTGCCGTTTGTTGCCTTGTGTTGATCATAGAATGCTATAATAAAACGTTCCCAGAATAAACGAACAAGTCCCGTCCCTTCACAATCCTATTTCTAACACCAAATGATACGTTTTACGTTATAATCAGAAATTTGACTATTTTAAAATAATACTCTCGTTATTCTTTATCACTCTATACAATTGAACACACTAAACTACCCTTATAACTTTACAACTATTAGATCTTGTAACAGTCCGATTTGTCCAGTATGAAATATTTTTAAATTTCATTTTATATGCTGCATTTAGCAAAAAATGCTGTATTTTGCGGTAAGAATTATTGAAAAATAGGTCAATACTCTTCGGTTAATTAATTCTGAATTTATTGATTCGATTTGCTGTCAATAAGCTTAAAGTTGCCGCATTTGTGAATGTAAATTAATTTTATTCTAAATATAGGTTAACGATATATTTGTATTAGCTTTTATAACACTGTTGTGGCCTTGAATAGCTATTTTGCTCATCCCTTTCTCTTATGTAGCCTCAGGCACTTTGTAACTATATTTATTTTAGTTGATAGGCGAACCACAGATCGCTTAGGTTTGATCAAATCACTAAAATAAGATATAATGTTATTAGTATAACTTTGCTTAATTTATATTACATTACCGTAGAACGGCCAGCAGTTGAGTTGAGTTCCTCTGTTTGATAAGCGTGCCTAGCAACCCCGTACAACACCAGCGGAGCTTTTTCCATTTAGTTGGGAAAAACTGGTGGCGCTTTACGACTCCACTACCGGAGCCGGGCATTGTGTCACGACTCTCCGGTGTTAGGTTTGTTTTTAAATAGAACCTTTATTCGCTAACTTTAATAGGAAAAACGTGTTGCAATCTTTACAATTCAGTACTCAATGATTAACTACCCAAAACTACACGCGTTCTGCGCCTATTCATATCCAATAGAATAGGTATCCGGATTAATCCTGAAGCGTCCGCCGGCTTCTGTATTATTCTCGCCCGGCCGCACTATGTCGGAAATCTTCTCGGCTGGCGATGATTCATACGAAAGAACGTAGACGCCACAAGGTTAGTTGTATAGGGTAGCACAAAAACATTCGGATGGTCGCTAGCCGTGACAGTCAGTATAAAGGCATGTGAGCACTTTAGTAATGTCACAACTTACTAACTGGCAAGAAGTGTAGTTAAACATAGCCGTTAAAAAACATCAGAGAGCCCTTGCCGCATTTTACACAAAAAACATTTGAGCTTTTTCTTAGAAACCTCTCTTGGACAACCATAAAGTAATACTTGGTGACATAACTGGAAAATATCACGAAATTGAACTTTATTTAAAGAAGTTAATGATTTGAATTCTTCAACTGAAAAATTTTCTTGGTGTTCTAGTAAAGACTGAGAAGGAACATCCCCGAGACATCCCAGAAAAAAGTTAGTTCGTTACCTTTTAGATCGTAAGGTCTTTTTATTCTACGCAAGCCATTTAATAAAGGTTGAAATAACATTCCTCTTGAACCAAGATGCTCTTCTCATACATGTTAGATGGGCAGGAAAATACATATATTTCCGTTTTTCGAAAAATATTAGCTCTTAAGATTGCAGATGATCTTTGCATTTCTCCAAGATAATTAGCATTACTGCATACAAAAGAAGATCTAGCAAGGTTTTTAAATAGTACCTTAATAAGCGTGTGATATACATCACTTTGATAAAATATAATTTCCTCCAGCACGCTCCTATTACCATTCTGGCAAAGTTTTTTTTTTATTAATATTTCCTTCTTGTTCTGGATGCTGTAAATCGATCCGACTAAATTTAACAATTTCAATATTTTGCCTCCCTTTAAACGTACTGAAAGATTTCTTCGAAAATGGTCTTCGCAAATATAACAACGAAGTCGAAAGGCCATATTATTTTTAGTGCAAACAAGTCATACAATAATTATTATTGAAGTTTATTGATTGTTGAAAGAATTGCTAGATTAGGGACATAACTGTCATTTATTAATTCATGAACAACTAGATTTAAGAAAATAGTCGATTCACTTTTTTGTGACCACTGAAAGGAGTGATTGCATAAAGTCCTACATAATTCGGTTAAAAATAAGGAATAGCTTTCGTCTGGTTCACTCCTGCGTATATACCCGGTACAAATTTAATTAATTTTGTTTTATCAATGTATCTCTGTTTTTTAATCGGCGTAAGACTTCGTGGACACACTGTATATGTTTTATATACAGCATGATTAAAAAATATAGAATATACAGAGTGTATTTTTATACACTCCCAACTTTTTCCAGGGAGCCGTCCGTACACGAATTATCAATTGCTTATAAATAAAGTGACACTAAAGTATTGAATTGCGCCGAAAGGTTCTGGAGATATTAAAAAAAAACTGCGTGGATATTCTATTTCGCAATGACCGGAGCTAAACTTTTTGACAGTCTGTACTACCTATCTCAGACATATGATCCCTTTTATATTTCACTATGTTTATTGTAGGGTTTTGACCTACAAAATATTACACGATGAAAGAAATCTACGGGGGTCCATAACACCATGTTAACCGTGCGGGGTCCTTTCCCATATGTTGTTTATATTCCGTCGAAGTCAATGTATATTGAATATAGTTATCAACTATCGTTAACGTAAAGGACCTTTTACACCATCATATCAGTTCTCAGTTCAGTTTCAGTCTCAGTCAAAATGTCCGTTTTGCCTACGTTCTTACACGATCCGTTCAGTCCAACTCAGTGGTGGTGTAACTTTGTGTTTAGTTTTTTGGTGGCGTCTGAAAATGTACGCATGTGAATGTGCAGTCTTTCTAATATTTGCATTTTGATACTTTGGGTCCTTTTTGTTCCACAAACACGGATATATTTTGTTACTCCGTAACAAATTCGTGATCCTTCGACACTGTACAATAACAAACAACTATACAGAATGGACAAATAAAAAGATATCATCCAATCATTATTAATTATTCAGTTGGAAAGGCAGAAATAAAATAAAACTAAACAGTGCGTCCAAGATTAGACTCACGAGCACCGTTATAGCTAGAAAGATGGTTTAATTAGGAAAGTTGTAGATAATTTTACTACAAATTTAATCCTGGCTGAAGATTTAAGTTATGATCGACGGTTTTTGAGATAAATACGAGTGCTCTATAGTTTTAAGAATGAAACATTATTTTTATTAAGACACTTTTCAGAAGAATGTGACGCAACAAAAAAGAAAATTCCAGCTTTCTTTGTTTTTCAGTGGCATTGATGAATTTTCAAATTACTTATGGACGCCATATTGGATTTCTATATTTTTGGAGACAACTCAAGAATGTTCAAATGATATCTAGTCAAAGATATCATTTTCCTTAAGCTATTAAAAGCAAAATCTTATCTCCGCAACCTGTGAACTTGGTATCAAAGCACAGGAGCCAAAGGTACCCCGAAAGGTTTGGCACCACAAATCTGCAAAGTGGCATGAGTTCTTTTCCCTGGAAAGATGTCTGCTTTAGGAATCAAAATACCTCTGAATCTGCTGATGGGATAACTCAAGTTATCCTAGCTGGTATCGAGGCTTTCATCCTCTCTTCTATGAATCGTATCTCAAACAGTAAACCATGGTTTGGGAAAAACTGCTCAAGAGCGGTCAATGCTAAAAATGCCTCCTACCGCAGTATTTGCATCAAATTGTGCCTTAGATCCTCAAGGAAATACTCTCTCACTATCACGAAAGTGAATGCCAGTTCTGGTATTTCGTCAACGTGAAGTGAAACGAAAGCCTAGACACTAACAAGGCCACAGGACTGGATGACGTTCCTGCAATAGTACCTATGACATGCTCTGCTGAACTAACAGCTCCACTCTACAGGCTTTTCTCCCTATAATACCGAACTACATGCGCTCAGGTGCAACCAAGCCCGAAGAAAAACGATTCCAGATAACTACCGGCCAATTGCCTGAGTTCCCATCATGTCCAAAGTCATGGCGAAACTGATCAACGAACAGCTCTTAAAATATCTCGAATCATCAGGCATCATAGGCGAGCCAGTATGGCTTCCGCCAAAAAATTAGATTGCTGCCATCAATGAGGATATGTACGCCATCGTAAAATGGGAGAGGAAAAAAATGTCCAGTTTAACGCAAGGAAGACTCAAGCAGCTGTCTTCTCACCACCGCAGGACCTGACGTATCAATGACAGGACAAACCCTGACTCTATCCTCATCCATAAGCTTGCTGTGCATCAACGTAGAAAACAACATGTCGTGGCGTAATCGCGTCACCAAAATCGCCAAGGCATTTTTTTGAGCGTTCTTTCATGCAAGATTATCCCCAAGAATCGACTTAGGAATAAATTGACCTCCTAAGGGCATCAGAACCTTTAATCCTTTAGAAGCAGCACAAAAGCTAGGCGCACTCTATAGAGCAAAAAGTTGTATACACCTCATCAGCTCTTACTGCTCTATAAGGCCCAGATAAGACCGTCTCTGGAATACTGTTCCATGTGTGGAGCTCGGGACCCAAAAACTTGTTCAAGATATTAGATTCCATACAGAAGAGACCAGTCCGTCTTGTGGATGACCCAGAGTTGACTAAAGACCTTGAGAACATCGAACATCGAACCTCTTTACTTTATTTATTATTATCGATACTACTACGGAAGGTGTTCTGGCGTTCAAACGAGCTGGCACTTATGATTCCGTCCAGAGTTGCGCCAAACAGAAACACCCTTCAGACACAAGCTTCTCATCATCATACAATTCAGTTGCGAATACCTAGGACGTCGGTGTTGCGGGGCTTTTTTTGTCTGGAGGACGGCCTCGCTCTGGAATGGACTTCCGAGTAACGTCTTTCTGGAAAATTACAACCTATAGCGCTTTAAGTCCAACGTACACCGTCTTCTCCGTACACACACTGTTCGTTGAGTGGTATAGGATTTACCTTTTGTGGGAGTGTGCCGAACATAAAAAAAAACTATAAACAAACATTCATAAGCAAATGTCTCCCGCCATTTGCCACATAGATTTCTCACTGCGTTACGACTTTACGGGAACCTCTTCTTAAGGTATTTCCGTTCAATTCTTCTCGATTTTCTAGTGGAAAATTTTCATACACCTCATTTTTTTGCGTATCTCGATAAATAACAGTCGTGAATGATAAGGTCTGGTGACCTCGCCTGGCAAGAAATGAGACCATTATTAGAAATTATTTTATGGCCAAAAGTACCTCTAAGGACTTGCATCACCTCTCTGGCACTATGGGCCGGACATCGATCTTGTTGGAACTAAATGTTGTGCAACTCATTGGATGGAACGCTATTTGTAAATACTCGAATAATCTGCCCTTGCAACGGCAGCAAATATCTATTGCCAGATAAATGTTCTTCGAAAATGAAAAGCTCAATCAAACGCATGTCTAAAACACAAGATTCTCAGATTTATAGTTGTTTGAATACTCAAACGACGGTTTTATTTATTTCTGGGATTGATTGGATGTATTCCAGATTACCTATAATGCCAGATCATATATTAAATCCAAATCTTCTCTATAATCGCCTTTTTTTATATAATGAATTTTCTGTACTCCAGTAGTGATGGTTATGTTTATTGAACATTCCACAATTTTAAATCATGATTTACGTTTATTTCCTCACAAATTTTCAAATTAAACGAAAGTAACCGAATCATAGGCAGCCATTGGTAATGTTAACTTAAAAACTATTGAAAGGGCACGATTTACAGTAGGACGGTAACGAAACATTAGAGTTATAGTCCATTGATATTAGCAAAAATATAAAAAAAAAGATTATGAAGTTATGCCACTTAGGAATTAACATTGCAAAAGGATGTGCTTTCCAAAAAAAGTTCCCAAGCAACAAGTGGGAGCTTCATCCTTTAAACCCACCCCTAACGTGCAATTCGGTAGTTTTTCGCGTTTTCTCGAAAACTTTGATCCTATAAAAAACTATACTTACAAAAAAAAATTCCCAAAATGTCTTCCAAAATTCTAGATAAAAAGGTTCTACTACCCAAGTTGCTCAGAGCAGAGTTTTTTGAGAAATCAGCTATTAAAGCTCGGGGTGCATTAACAGAGAAAAACGAACACCGGACCTTTGTGACCTCATTAAGCTTGCAATATAGTGAAGAAGGGATTTATATAAATGTTCTAAGAATTATACAAGAGTACTCGTTTCCACGCAATTACTGAAGTAGAGTTATGAGCGCTTTTTTAAGTGGTTTCTCCTGGAGACTTAATCCACTAAGTGAAAATAAATGTATAAAAAGACAGCTGTGAAATCTGTATTGGTACAGCTCTGACCACGACAATTTCTGCACATAGTTGTAGAACAGCTGCATCTTTCCACAACCTTGTTTGCAACTGGAGGTTATTAATTTTTAAATAGAAGCTGGGGCTGGTGACTCAGTGGTGAAGACAGGCGACAGTGCATCACAATTTCTTTCCACTTCCCTAGACCAGGCTGAAATTGTTGCCCACGCCATATTTGCACTTGATGGTAACTACAACGGGAATGCTCTTGTAGCGCTGCCGACGTGGGAGGGAGTTTTGAAATAACCACGGCCCCTTTGAGCAACGCATTTATTAAAATAAGCATATCTTTGCTCACTTAGACTACCCTCTAATAATTTAGCTTTATAGAGATCCAATCATCCAATGCACTGTACACTATCCTTAAGATATACGCTCTTGTTTTAAGTACGAGCTCGCTTCGATGCATTTGACTTTATTTGACAATGCTGGATTGATGAGGAAAACAAAAAAAAAATCAACACTCTACGATATTGTCACTGAGCAACAAATAAACACTGCAGGTTACCATTTGGTTTTTGATGGTGCGTCATTGCTTCATTGCATGGTGTGGCGAAAAGAAGGTACCTTTGAAGATGTCTACATTCTACACTGACTATACCAATTTTATTCATAAACTCTATGGTTACAAAATTACTGTTGTATTTGACGGTTGCTCAGAGAATAGTGTCAGCACCACGATACACATACAACGGAATGCTGATTTCTAGACTCGTTTTTGACCCGTCCGCGCATCTATGTCATTTGGGAGCAAAGGTATCTGTTTGACGCTGTCATAGCTTATTTACTTAAGTAAATTTGTAGATGTGTGTTGTATTCTTAGACATTTAGTGTTATTGTGAATGCACTAGGATTATTTAAAATAAAAGTTTATAGCATAATTATGCCGAACTGTGCTGTGGCTACGTGTGAAAACATAATAAGGGGGTGAAATGAAATATTTTCGGTTTCCAATTCCGTGGCGACTTGGTAAAGCAGTGGCTGCGTGCTTGTCGAGAGAAGATAGAATAAACTCATCAAAATGAAGGAGAAGGCATAACATCAAATGATTTTTAGAACCCGCAGATTTAGAACAAGAAATTAATGAAGAACTTTTAAGTGTTGTGGAGAACTTTGAAAGAAGAGAAAAACTAAGTTTTGAAGCTTTACGTTATGTAGCTAGATATGTGGCGTATAAATTTAAAGTTAAATATCCCTCTTTGTGAATACCTACAAAAACACTGGATGCGTCCATTCACCCTGACTGGCTTCATGTCATTTAGCCCCCAAATATACGATTTGGGGGCTAGCCCAGAAAATGAAAACAAAATTTGATAAAATGCATGGCTGTTTAAGCAAAGAGGTTTTTTTTTAAATTAGCTGAAAGGCTGCGCTTACTGGACATGCCGGTATCATTTGAGGTGATTCATTATTTATGCGGAACGAGAATTTATATTAGATTAAGAGACCTAAACAGAAAACAGCTTTAATAACTGCCAAAGAAAATTGGATTACAAAAATATCAATTCTCAAATTACAAGAAATAATTTTGTTAGTTATGTATGTATAGCTAGTATTGTCACCCCCGTAAATACACCACTGCGCACTGCTTGGTATTTTATTTAAACTGGCATTGCCCAGAAAAATCCATAATAAATTAATTAAATTATATACGGTATACCTACGGTCAGTAAGTTTCCCACTGTATGAAAATAACTATAATATGTAATGTAAAATGTATAATTAAAAATGTAGAACTAGGTATTTATGTTCTTTTATTTCTCTCGGTGTCACTAAAAAATAAACAAACCAAATTATGAAAATGTACAATATCAAATACTAATTTAATATAGGTACACCGTTGAGGGTATTCCTAAAATTACTTAGTTCATAGATATTGAAATAATATATAAATAACCATTTATACGTTTAAATTATTTTCTAGGGTAAAACTATGTACATTATATCAATTATAATAAGTAATATAATTATGGAATGAAAGTGCTTTTATTCTTTAGTTATCACTTGCATAATTAGGAAGGTACCTATTATCCAAAATGTCCTATAAAATTTCCCAAAACTGCGAATATAGTATTATAAAACTTGTGTCCTATACACGCTTACACAGCAGAATCGAAATCGTCGCTCCCAGGTGACGTCATACGTTTCTAGATGGGAGGCTCTGCCTGTGCGAAATCATACCGTTTTATGTGTATAGTGGTCAGCACAAAAGGTATCGAACGTCCAAGACGATTGAACGTTCTACGCGTAAAATTTTTTTGACAAAAACACAGTATTAGTTGAGTCGTAAAGAACATTTTTAAATAATTTTAACGATAAGGAACGACTTATTTCACAACTTGCTTCCAGTAGATGATGCTGAAAATCTCAAGAGAACGAAAAAGTAGTGGTGGTTAGTCAAGGTGTCGATCTTCTTGTTTTAATAATTGCGCTTACTCCAGAAGGCAGAGACATCATATTTCAAAAAGAGGTTCAAGGTAATGTTAAAAAACTGCTATATAGTTCGAAGAACTTACAGGTATCTAATAATCTACGTAATTTAAGAGAATCTATCATATTCATTCATGCTATTAGTGGCTGCGATACCACGTTAGGATTATTTGGAACAGTTTGTACATCTATTTAATCGGAAAAAGGACTTGTTAGTGTAATTCAGATTTTCAATAAGGCTAAATTAACTTCAAACGAAATTGAGCAATCTGGGGAACGATTTATATTGGAGCTCTATAAAGCGAAATTATTAGAGGGTAGTCGTAAGTGAACAATGATATGCTTATTTTAACAAATTTGCTGCCCAAGCGGGTAGTGTCGTGGTTCTTTCAAAATTACCTCCCACGTCGCGTCGCGTCGCGTCGGCAGCACTACAACAGTATTCTCGTCGTAGTTACCATCAAGTGCAAATATGACGCAGACAACATTTGCAGCCTAGGCTACGGGGGTGGGAACAAATTATGATGCACAACCACCCGCCACAGCTTCTATTTTAAAATTAATATCCTACAGTTGCAAACAAGGTTATGGAAAAATACGCAGCTGTACTAAATCAGGCAGATTGCCATGGCCAGAGCTGTACCAATACAGGTGTTGTAGATACTACAGAGGGCTCCCTATAAATGTATTTACATTTAGTGGATTAGGTCTCCAGGTGAAACCACTTTAAAAAATGCGCGGCAATAACTCTACCCCAGTGGTGATGTGGAAACGAGTGCTCTTGTACAATCCTTAAAACTTTTATATAATCACTTCGTTACAAGCTTCGTGCACCCCAATCTTGAATAGCTGATTTCTCGAAAACCTCTGCTCTGAGCAACTTCGGTAGCTGAAACGAATAGTACGTTAGGGATGGGTTTAAATAATCCTAATTGTTGCTTGGGAACTCTTTTGCTTTTGAAAGTACATCCCTAGACCAGTTTAATTCCCAAGTGCCAAAACTTTATTTTTCTATCACGCTATTTTAAAACTAATATCAATAGTCCATTAAATACGGTTTTTATTTTAAGAACATTGCAAGGCTATGAAGTAGGACGCGATTAACTTGCTCTAATAAAAGATAGAAGATGATGACGATAAATCAAGTTTCATCTGCCCAAAAAACTTAAAACTGAAGATCAGGGATTTTTTTCCATTTATTTACAAACCAATCACCAAATGTTGTACATCTAATAAAATAATTTCCGAGGTTTGTAGGGGTGAAAGCGATGTTTTTTAGAACCATATGTGCAGTAGATTTGGAAATTGTTTGTTTGTCTTCAGTTTTTCCCACTGATGTTGCTGGTTTATTCCGGAGATTTTTACGATAAGTGTGTCTCTTACTTTAATATTTTTTGTAATGCTTGAAAAAAAACCGAAGCTAACAAATTAGTAACTAAGCATCTAAAATGTCTCTTGACGGGTTGATCTCGCTCCGGAAATTGTTCTCCGCATACATGTGTTGCAGCTTCTGTATTCCTCTTAGCTTCAAAATAAACTTTCATATCTAAATTTTCGGTCATACTACTACATAAACCTCAGAAATACACAAGTAAAGTTGATAATTCCAGGAAGTCCAATATTGACACGCAGCTTTCATTATGACGACAAGGAAAATAATAACCTAGACTTGTAGTACATCATTTGAAAAAGCTCAACGAGCTATTTCCAAAACTCTAATCCGTAAGAAATTTGGACATTTATGAGTCTTATTCAAAACCAAAGAAAGCTGGATTTTTTTTCTTCGTCAGATTCGTCTTTAAAAAAAGTGCCTTAATAATGTATTATTGCGTATTTGTCGTATTTGACGAGTTGCAGAGAAAAAAGAAAAATGCGCACTTTCAGTTTTTCCTAATTATCTCAAAAACGGCCGAACATAACTCAAATCTTCAGTCAGGATTAAGTTTGTAATAAAATTCCCTACTTTCCTAATTTAGCATTTTTTCTGGCTATAACAACAGAGATAGCAATACACTAACCCAAACCTTGAACACACTGTTTAAATAGTGAAATATTAAAGACAATTGCACATTTTTCGACACATTACGACTCGAGCGTCAAGATATAAGACATCAGCGTATTATATATGGTAAACTTTCTAGGGTAGGTACATGCATACACTCCAGGTCAGCGAGCACTGATGATAATTACAACATCGCCTACTAGTACCAGCATTGTCTTACACGCACAAACCGAGAACTCAAGATGTCCGCTGATAGACAAAGGAAACGAGGAATCAAATTCTTACCATCCAAAACTAACTCAAACTTTATTTCGAAAGCGCTTTCAAAAATCGATTTGCGAAAGTGTTTGATACTTTCGAAATATTCATATAAGTCACATGATAATTATAAAGCATTATACTAATAAACTTCCATTTCGCCAGACTTTATTCAAAATTCTGAAGGGCGTAATTTTGAAACAATAACATAATATTTCGAATCAGCCTTGACAGCTTTTAGTAAATAATGATTCAAACAAAAAATGCAATTCTAATGAATGCACAGGGGCCCATATTTGGTTACAATTGGAACAGAAACTATCTACAACTTAGGAGATATGGTAGACTTAAAGAGACACAACATAACATATAAATAATGTGTATTATACCTCACTAAAACAGAGTTCTATCCACAATATCGAAACAGAACTTTTGCACTCGACGCGCGTTTCGCTAACCATGTTAGCATCAGGAGATGATTAAAATTGCTTAATCAACGGAACCAGAAAGAACGTATCCTGGAATCCTATATACTAGTCACAATACAAGGGCTGTTTTCTGTTCTACCATACTTTAAATGAGTTATGAATTTTTTGAATCACATTTGTATAGATCTTCTAGTTTCCCCAACATATTTTTCGCTACAACCCATACATCCAATTTCATAAATTTCACTTCTTTCTAATATTTCGATTTTGTCTTTTGGACCACCTAATAGTGTCTAATGTTAAACAGAGTTTGGTATACCAATTTTTAACGTTCCTAATCAGTAAAGTATCCAAAAATGGTAGTTGGCCATTGTTCTCGACTTCATAAGTAAATGTAATGGTGAGGAACCGGTTGTTTAGTTTTGTTATACCATTAAATTTACTCATCAAGTCGAGAACAATGGCCAACTACCATTTTTGGATACTTTAGTTATTAGGAACAATAATAACAGACAGAATTTGATATTTATAGAAACAGTACTGCAACTAATTGATATATTCTTAACGACTCCTTCCACTATGACCAACACAAAATGGCCAGCTTTCATTTTTTAGTACACCGTATGGTTAGTTTTCTCCTCAGCAGAGAAAAGATATCGAAATAATGAAAAGGAGACTATTAAAAATATAGCGAAAGTTAATGGGTTCAATACTAACTTTAGACTAATTAATATAGGCATGTGTTTAGAAAGACCATTCGTGCTTCCACTTCTTTCGTTAGTCAGGATGAAAATACAAAATATGTCTCGATACCATATAATCCTCATGATACTAGAGGACTCCCAAAAAATGTAGGTTTAAAATTAGTATACCAAACTCAGTTTCACATAAGAAATTATTGGATGGCCCAAAGGACAAAGTTGAAATATTGCAAAAAAGTGGAATTTACAAAATTGGATGTATGGATTGTAACCAAAAATATGTTGGGCTACTAGAAGATCTATATAAACGAGATTCAAAGAACACAGCTCACAAAGTAGGAGAACAGAAAAATCAATGCTTTTGATAACAATCACAGAATAAGAATTAAAATTTTAAAATTAATTCATAATATATCTGATGAGATTATTAAATGTAAGAATAGTGTAAATAGAGATAGAGGGCCTATTGCGTACAGTCCATTTTATTGATTGATCGAGCATGAGTAGTAGGATTTAGGTAGATTTTAAGTTCACTATCATCTCCTGATGATGCTAACTTGGTTAGCGAAACACGCGTCGAGTGCAAAAATTATGATTCATTATTGTGGATAAAACTCTATTATGTCTGCAAAAATAAAATAATAACAATCCTAACCAACACTTGGACATCTTGGTGCTGGTTCAACATATTCACATTCATTAAAAAGAGAATGCTTTTTCATAACCAAAATTTAACTTGCGATTATCGAAATTTAAAAATTTGATTTCTCGCTTCAATTGACAAACAGTTTGGATTGAATGGCCATTTAAAACTTGCTCTAGTTACTATGTAAAAATTGAACTTACATAAAAGATTACCCAACTTACTACATCATATGAGATTTAAGATATAAAAATCAAATTAAACTGTACTGAAGCTAACAAATGAAAACTTCACCTCGTATCCATTAACTGACTTTGCAGTATATTGTTTATGATAAATGTGTCTGCTATCTAAGGAAGGGGGAAATGGTTAGTAGAATAAATATCATGCACTAAGCCAAATGAAACTAAGAAGCTTAAAACTAAATTATTTTAGTCGATGTTACTTCTACAGTTAATAAGGAAGGCCACTTTGTTATAGGTTAAAGATACTAGCCTAATCAACCGGGGTAAAAATATCACTTTTTGATAAGGTGCTTTACTTAAGCAAAAAAATATATATCATGCTATTTTATATATTCGTTCTCTAGTAATATTTGAGCGCCAACACGACTTTATACCAAACAACAAAATACATTAAGTCATCAATGTCATCAAGGAGAGTTCAGCGATTTCTCACAGTAAAGTAATTTATTTGAGAATATGTTAATAACATAACCTCTGCAAACGTTTTTTGAAGTTGTAATGTCAAAATTATCAAATCCAAATAACCAAATACAGTAGATTACGATTGATATTTAAAAAATAAATTAAAAATCTTGATACACGTTGTTCTAGAAATGTTTGAATTATTATTCCTTCTTTATTACGGAAGACAAGAGGCAGGAAGTAGAAACATCGATTCTTTGACATAAAGAACTAAAAAAATAAAGGAAAAACTGATTGTTGTACCGTAATGAACGTAATGTAAATGTCGATATCATGTTTGAAATTATCTGCAATTCAGCTGATAACGAAATTTCTGAAAAACAACCTTTACTTTTTCAAGTCAGATTGCGAAAATATAAAAATTTTGGTCAAGGAAAATAAGTTGCTGAACAGAACATGTTTTGAGTTCTCTAGTAAGTATTGTTTTTTTTTTGCGTCAAAATACTACATTGCCTGGTTCTGGCAGTATATGAATCTTATGAAAGGCAGAGCCAGCTTGGTATAGATCAATAAATCATTCCATTTTTTTTTTAAGTGTAGAAAGTTTTATGGTGTTGTTCCAGTATATAAGAGAATCTGCTTCCAGTATTTTTTGGGCTCATTTAAATATGATTCAATTTATTTGTTAACTACGAAATCATGTGCACGGTGTGCTCTAACTAAAGTTAGAGCAGAATGGTAAAACATACGTAAACGAAAAACAATTTAAATTTTAGGCTTAAATATTTCATATTCGGGAAACTCATAAACCTGCCTGACCCTCATTAGTAAAAATGCAATTTTCTAAGAAAAAAAAAAATGATTCAACATTTTTTATGAATTCTACTCACATTCACAAGCATTTTAATGAAATCACAATATCTTTTAAGACATTTGAACCACGAGAGTAATTTTACGCCGAACAGCTAAATACTGCCCAGACAACAAACAAACCCAAACTTTTGTTGTTGTTTCTTATCATATATTTTGAGTACTGATTGTACTTCACAAACCAGTGGCGTAACTAGGGCAACATGCAGTGAAGGCAAACGAAGAATTTGGCGTCCCCCCTTCGCCTTCCCTCTGACTTCGAAATATTATAATCAATATAAAAATGTATGAAAACATTTTAATTCAAAAGCGCAAACAAATTGCACTAAAAACAAAACTACATACATTACATTAATGTACGTACATTACCTATATCTTAAAATTTAATTCTAGATTTTCCTGATGCCATCTTGTTTAATACTTGGTCATAATTTATTTTTTTTCTGTAATTTCTTACTCAATACTGGGTGTGGCTAAATTAGAGAGCCGCCATTACTGCGACTCGGTCTACGACTGTAATCACGCTCATAGTGCACATATATCGTAAATGACTATTAACGACCAAATTTTTTAAATCTGTCGTTTGTATGAAATGCGTGCAGATTCCCTTATACTACATCTCAATTTAGTCAAAACAAAAACATTCCTAAATTAAATATATTTTAAATTTTTCAAATAAAAATAAATTGCTTCTATGTGCCAAAATGTACCAAAGTCCCGTTACATCAAATAAGATACCAAATAGCGCATGTGATGGAATTTCAAGAAATATTACTAGTGAACAAAAAGTATTTAAACACTCTATACTTTACCCATGCTGTGACTAAACTATCAGATGATTTGGTGGTAAACACAAGCCAAAAAGGACACATATTATAGTCTACGGGAATAAATAGATTACCTTGGAAGGCGGTTGAGGTCGTGGGGTCATCTAAGCCTCTGCGCAGGTCCGGTATGGGAGTCACGACCGGCTGCAGCAGATTGCGTTTGTGCACGACCCCATGCGCGTTGCGCGTAGGGAAGCCCTCTGCGGCATACAGGGGAAATCAAGTAAGCAATCAAATTATCGATTATGCTACCGGAATAACCTTAGCTACTACTTAAGCGATTAAATAATTATTCTTGTAAAGGTTATTGTTATTAGAAAATAATCTTGTATTGTGGCACTTGCTCAGTGGCAACCTCACAGAGATTATCTGGAACTGTGGCTACTCATGAAATGTAACTAGCCTATTTTATTCTGAAAAACATCATTATACGCCGTTATTATACTCGTTATGATGATAATTATATAACAATCCGCAAAAATGGCTTAAATTTTCATTGTTTTGAATTATATAACATCATTGCGGATATTGTGTTGTTTAATTTAATCACTCTGTATATGCTCAAGACCCGATTCTATAACAGAAATAATGAAAAGGTAATATAGTCCGTACGATGTGTTAATAAAACAGATTGTGCGACATAGGGCATATTATTTTTAATTTTCGTACTAATAAAAAATGGGTATAAATAGGGTACTATGAGCTTCATACCAATCATATCGAACTTAGGTAAGTTTTAGAAAACAGGGCACATACATCATCACACAAACTAAACCTTGAGTGGAGATTACGTTACATGCGTAGCTGCAGCTCCAACGGTGAACCTTAAGGTAACAACTGCTTTATTTTATTCATGAAACATTAAAAATAATCTGTTTTTATTATTTAATGAAACACAGTTATTGCCATTCTAGATTTGATGCACTAAATATACACAACATTATATGTTATGTTTATTACATGTTATTGAATAAAAACGAAGTACCAACAGCAATTAACTATAGAATTTGAATTAATTTTTTGAAAATCAGATTACTAGTTAATGTATTACATAACAACCAGTACGATTTGCAAAATACTGGAACAAATAATGGCTCTATCATATAGTGTGAAACGGACTTGAAAAAGATATAGGCCTTACATTTAAAACCAATTCACGTCTTTACCAATTATCATCAGTTACTTCATCCTTCATTTATGTTTTTGTTATAAAAATATAATTTGAGTAAATTCTAATGAATTAATCAACACCAGCAACTATTTACTATTCTCTTAAAGTTTTGATAAATATCATAAAATCGAAGATCGTAACATTGTTTTAGAGCGTCAAGTATCACCAAAGTTTGATGAAACTGTTTTGTTATAGATATATTAGGCTATAGATTGATTTTAAACAACTGAGGTTATATGTATTTATATTAATTATGATTATCATTCACTCAGGAAGGAGCCCAGGTTTCTCCTCCTGGGCTGACTTAATGCCTGTTTTAAAAAGTTTTAACAGTAAAGTGGATCTGACAATAAAAAAAAAAGCTCCTGACTCACCTGTTCTTTTCTTTGACAAGAAACGAATAGTAAAGAATAGAAAACATTTAATTAAAAGCTTATGCAAAATTCAAATCCAATTTATAAGCAGGATTATATTTATTTATACATGTATCGTTTAATCCCGCTTTCTCTAAACCGGCCAGAAAATCAGCACATTCCAGCCGATCATAAGAAACCTAAGTAGACCTATCATTTGTTTCTATAACAATCCAAAAATAGTTTCTGATTTGGATCTATCAAACATTTTCAGTATTTTATCGTTTGGTCATTATTAAAAAGCGTGACGGTTTGTGTATTATTATTATTATTATTAACTTTGTTATCAAAGAATTGTCATTCCTAAAATTAATTATAAAAATTGTGTATTAAATGTTTAGATGATTTGCTTAAGATATAATTTCTTAAAAACAATCATCTATGGGACCTTTTTTCATAAGAATCAATTATTGAAAAATTAAGATACGCCACCCTGTCAATTTAAAAAAAAAATGTACGATCTTGGGTTTTTGCCCACTTTCCCGCACCTACTTTAGTGGCGAAAGAGTAATTTTCCTGCACTAGTGCGGGAAAGTAAAAATACGCATATTTTTACCATAATATGCATTTTATTATTTTTGCCTTTAAAATTATTATTTAATTGTACCTCTCAAATTATTACTAGTCTAATTTTTTATTTATTTTGTTCTTATTTTGACACGCGGTCGGTAGTCAAATTATATTCTCAACTGATGCATAAAATGTCTCCGCACTGGTTATGAAAATAACTGTTACGTTACACTTCCGAAAAGTACAGGGTGATAAAGATTATTATAAAATGGTCTCCATCTGAGATGAAACAACTCCAATTGGACTGCAGCGAAAATTTTATTTGATAGCCTTCGTGAGTTCGCGTGGAGAGGTGGGTTGCAAGACTCCTATCTCGCTTTTAAGCGGGCCAGGAGGCTTGGTGTACGCGGACGCGGAATTATTCGCAGACTCTATGCAAAACCAGGGCAGATTAAACGAACATTCTGACGAGAATGAAGAACTATGCGCAGACGTCCAAGACAGAGTCAAGCGCCTCGGGTCACGAGCAAAAACACATTCAGCTTAGATGTGATGTACCAACCTCACCAGGTGAGGTTGCAAAACATCATAAAGAGGCTGAAGGTCAGAAAAGCACCAGGTGCTGACAAAATCGGCAAACTGATGCTTAAGAAACTTCCTAAAAAAGGAATCACAGCCACAGCTAACATCATCAAACGCGATGATGAGACTTGGCCGCTTTCCTGGTAGGAGGATGTGGTGATCGTAATACCTAAACCAGGTAAGGATATAGGTTATCCTTACCAGGTTACTTCAGAAAATTATAGACTCATCAGTCTCCTCGGCTGTGAGCAAGGTGACTACAGTGATCCTGAGAAGACTCAACGACGAATCCAACGAACTCGATACAATCCCGTGCTTACAATAGGTATTCAGGAAGGGATACTCAACGGAGTTACTACTTCTAAAAGTAGTAGAGAATATAGCAGGCGGCTTCAACAACGGCCAAGCGACAGGAGCAATCTTTCTAGACGTAGAAAGAGCCTTCGACAGAGATAGCATCAGGGGCAATACTATAAGATGATAGTAGGGGGCTACTCCGAGAGGACCATGAAGATTATAAGGAGCTACCTAACAGACAGGAGAATTCATGTGAAAAAAAACATCCAGATCTAGGACACTTGAGGCAGGAGTATCGCAAGACTCAGAACTTGGACCATCCCTGTACTCAATATTCGCACAACATACTGTTACGACTAGCCTAACAACCATCCGAACGTTTTTGTGCTACCCTATAAAACTAGCCGCCGCCGTGCCGCTCGCTTCCCTGTCTGTATGACTCATCGCCCGGCCGGTCGCGAAGTTTCAGGATCGCTGGAATTGTCTCGATGGCCTCGTCGAGATCATATAGAGTGGCCTCGGAATACTTCCCGAATGTTCGTGATGGATTGGAGATTATATATAAGCAGACCTAAGGCCAATGTTAGTCAGTCGGTTAGTCAGTTAGTTCAGTTAATCATTGAGTGTTGAATAGATATTAGTGGTAAAGTTATAAGACTAGTTTAGTGAGTTAAATTGTATACAGTTGTAGTGAATAAAGAGAGTATTAGTTGAAAATAGCAAAGTTGTAATTCTGTTAAGAACCCACGGGAAAAACGTAACATTTGGTGTCAGAAGTTGGATTGTGAAGGGACCGGACTTGCGAAGTATTTTTCGAGGAAAGAAGTACAAGTACGTCAACGAGACCGTTTGATTGGTGGATTCTAGTAAAATTTTATAACATTCTATGGTCAATACAAGGCAACAAACGGCGGAAATGGAGCAAATAAATAAAATGTTGGCCGATTTTATGGATAATTTAAATGCTGAGAGGCGAGCGGATCGGGAGGAGGAAGAACGTAAAAAGCAGATAGAACAGGACCGGCTTCAGAAATTTTTTCAATATCAAGAAGACAAAAGGCAAAAAGAACAGGACGACCGGCTTCAGAAAATTTTACAAGATCAAGAAGACAAAAAGGAAGCTGAACGGGAGGACGATGAACGTAGAAGGCAAGCAGAACAGGACCGTCTCCAGAAAATTTTAAAAGACCAGGAAGACAAAAGGCAAAAAGATCAGGACGACCGGCTTCAGAAAATTTTACAAGATCAAGAAGACAAAAGGCAAGCTGAACGGGAGGAGGATGAACGTAGAAGGCAAGCTGAACAGGACCGGCTTCAGAAAATTTTAGAAGACCAAGAAGATAAAAGGCAAGCAGAACAGGACCAGCTTCAGAAATGGATGCTGGATGTAATTGTAGGCGAGCAAGGAAAATTACAGAAGATATTGGACGGGCAAAATGAGAAATTTGAAAAAGAAGTAGGTAATATACAAAAAGAAGTTGGAAATGTACAAAAAGAAGTTGGACATGTACAAAAAGAAGTTGGGAGTGTACAAAAAGAAGTAGGAAACGTACAGCAAGAAATGAGGAATCTACAAGCAGAATTTATCAGACTAAAAAATCAAGGACACACCGAGAGGGTATTCGCCACAGGGCATAACATCAAACCTCCAACGTATGACGGTCAAACCTCCTGGACAATGTACAGAAGGCAATTTGAAGCCGCTGCTGTTGCCAACGGTTGGAATAACGAAGAAATTGCTACATCACTAGTGGTAGCGCTTCGTGGGTCTGCCCTGGAACTACTGCAGACAATTCCCATCAGCCAACAAGGGAAATATGACATACTTGCAGCTGCCCTGGAGAGACGATTTGGAGACCAACATAGAAGACAACTGTATCAGGCACAAGTTAAGTCCCGAGATCAGAAGCCTGGTGAAAACCTGCAAGAGTTTGAGGCAGACGTCAGACGTCTCGTTCAGTTGGCCTATCCGGGAGCAACAGAAGAATTTCAAGAGGAACTTGTTACTGAATATTTCGTGGACGGTGTCAGAGATCCAGAAACTCAGAAGATGTTACGTCTAGCCAAATTTGATAGCAGCCGTGAAGTTTTGGGTAGAGCTCTGGAAATCGAAGCGGCCTATAACATCTCTAAGCCAGCAATCAGGGAAGTATCCATCAAGGAAGAAAATTTGGCGAACAATTGTGAACTAACTGAAATGGGCGGTATTTTGAAGAAATTAACCGAAGTTCTTCAGGCCACGGGGAGACTCAGGGAGTCACTAGAAGTTAGGCCATACAACCGTAATCAGTGTTATAGATGTGGCAAGACTGGACACTTCAAAAGGGCCTGTCGAGTACAAAGATTCCAGGAGCCAATAGAAGATAGGCCACATAGCCGAAATACATCAAATCAGTGCTATAGATGTGGAAAGACTGGACATTTCAGAGGGGACTGTCGAGTACGGATATTCCGGGAGCCAACAGAAGTTAGACCATGTAATCAAAAGGCTATAAATCAGTGCTATAGATGCTGCAGGACTGGGCATTTCAAAAGGGACTGTCAAGTACAAAGATTCCGGGAGCCACTAGAAGATAGGCCACGTAACCGAAATGTTTCAAATCAGTGCTATATATGTGGCAACATTGGGCATTTTAAGAGAGACTGTCGAGTACAACTACGACCTACAGCTCCATCCAGAGACAACAGCAGTTCAAAGCCAAGTCAGGAAGAGTTGAAACAATATAACTTTAAGGCTAAGCACAGGGAAGGAAGATGGCATAGAAATACAGATGCTTTATCCAGAAGGTCATGTGAGGATAATTATAAACATCGCCAAAGAATTGACCAACGAGAAGGAATCACTCCCATTAGGCGAATCAAGTTTAAGGTTGATCAGCAGTGGACCACAGAGCAACTGAAGAAGGATCAACTTGAGGATAATGAAATAGCACTGCTACTAAAAGCTAAGGAAGAACGTCAACCAAGACCAAGCTGGAGAGATATTTCAACTAAGGGATCTACTTTTAAATCTCTGTGGGCTCAGTGGGACTCCCTGGTAGTTGAAAATGGACTCCTTAAACGAGCCTGGGAAAGCGCCGATGGCAAAATAGTGAAGACGCAGTTAGTGGTACCAAGGAAGAGGGTATCGGAAGTTCTGGACGAAGTACATAATAGAAAGTTTGGTGCTCATCTCGGAGTTAACGGAATGATTGACAAGATCCGCGACAGATTTTACTGGGTCAACTACTGCCAGGATGTGAAATCATGGTGCCGACAGTGTTCAACCTGTGTCTCAAGTCAAGGATCCCAGACAAGATCCAGTGGGAAGATGAAACAGAATGATGTAGGACTACCGTTTGAACGTCTCGCCAGTGACCGAACGAAGGCTCGATATGATCTCCAAGCTAACTCTAGGGGATTTCGGATGAATGATAAAGTCTGGTTATATAACCCGCAAAGGAAGACAGGAAGATCTCCCAAGCTAACACCAGTATGGGAAGGACCCTATACGGTCATCAAAAGAATTAATGACGTTGTGTATAGAATTCAGCGTAGCCCCAGAAGCAAACTGAAAGTTGTCCACCTCGACGGACATGAAGTAGCTAATCGGGACGATCAGAATTAAGAGGGAGGCAATGTTACGACTAGCCTAACAACCATCCGAACGTTTTTGTGCTACCCTATAAAACTAGCCGCCGCCGTGCCGCTCGCTGCCCTGTCTGTATGACTCATCGCCCGGTCGGTCGCGAAGTTTCAGGATCGCTGGAATTGTCTCGATGGCCTCGTCGAGATCATATAGAGTGGCCTCGGAATACTTCCCGAATATTCGTGATGGATTAGAGATTATATATAAGCAGACCTAAGGCCAATGTTAGTCAGTCGGTTAGTCAGTTAGTTCAGTTAATCATTGAGTGTTGAATAGATATTAGTGGTAAAGTTATAAGACTAGTTTAGTGAGTTAAATTGTATACAGTGGTAGTGAATAAAGAGAGTATTAGTTGAAAATAGCAAAGTTGTAATTCTGTTAAGAACCCATGGGAAAAACGTAACAATACCATCATTTGACTACGCGCAAATTTCATTGTATGCTGACGATACAATGATAGAATTTGCCCACACCGACACAAGGAGGAGGTGTTGTGCTACAGGAGGCAACAGACGAACTTAAAAACTGGAAGATCAAGGTTAATAAGCGCAAAACGCAGGCCATAATCCCCCAGACGAGAAGAAAGGCTCCGGACCGCACATACGGATAAATAACATCGATGTACCTTGGAACACGGAAGTCAAGTACCGTGGAGTGTACCTAGCGAGCAGACCAAGCGAGCAATGGCTGTGCTAAATCCCATGATCGGAAGACATAGCCAAATATCGCTGAAGACTAAGCTCACTATGATAAAGACGATAGCCAGGCCTCAACTGACACATGGTTCAACAGTTTGGGGATACGCAGCGAACTCGTGCATGAAATTGCTCACAGGAACAGAGAACAAGCTAGTCAGGATGGCAGCTGGGCACCTTCGTTCGTCAGAAATGCTGACTTGCAGACAACCACTAGAAGATTTTATGGTCAATAAGGCTAGGCGCGTATTTTTTAAAGCAGACAACCATGCCGATGAAGAGCTGAAGCAAGCAGTATATATAATCCAGACGACCCAGGAAGACGCAGATGGGCCAAACACAAAAGGCCTAGAAGTCTAATTGTGTGACGGCACAAAAAACGACCAGACAGTAGCACAGAGCGGGAATGGAGTAACATCCAATCCTGCTCCCTACATCTCCACTAGAGAAAGACGTGGAAACAAATTACGCGAGGCGTGACCTTACTAATCACAACGAGACATCTACAACAGGAAGACCAGGACTTAATAGGAGCCAATCCCGGAAGTTCTTCCCTACGACGGCCTGCAGTAGAGACCCCTGAGCTTAAAGCACAGGCCGGCCCCAAAGGGGTGTGTGTAAAAGAGCATCTCCTCAGAATAACAAAAAAAAAATAAAACTTAATCGCACCCAAAATAAGAAGCTTAATTTCGGTGAGAAAACACATTTTTCGTAATTTCTTTCACAAGCTTAATAAATAACAAACTCTCTAGGAACTCAGTTTTCTCCACATCATAGACAGATGAAATAAGGCTACATAGATCCAAAAATTTACCCAAAAAATTAAAATATAAAAATACGTATGATGTTTGTAATTAATTAATGCTGCCTACCATAGTTCGGATTAATGTCATTTGTACCTATTTTATAAATTACTCATACTTAGCAAGAATAAAAGAAAGTAAGACTTAAAATCTTATTTCCTTTATTGCTACATTTTTAGCCCGCCATAAACCTATGTTTTATTTTTACATCACCTGTCTCTTGACCTACTTATACCATTTGTATAATTTATGATGACCTATTTAACTAAAACTAAAACATGGGCACATACCATATTTCGTTAAATCCTGTAATACTTGAATACTGCACCCAAACATCACAACAAAATACAGGCAATAAATCTAACTTAATATTAATCAATACAAGTACAGCTTCTCGAAAAGCACGTGTAAATATTACCGGCCGCTACCGCTAACAGCAAATGTGAAAAACTACTAATTGATCTAAACAGCTGCATCTTTACAGCTGAATCTTCACAGCCACGGTCAAACTTTCGTTCATTTTTTTAATCCACTTCACGCGACGAGATAATTAGCAATTCAGCTTTGCTTCTAATTAACGTTTCGAGGTGATTCTCGCAAAATCGGACTAGACTGAAACAATAACTTTGATAAAACAATGTTGTTTGTCTCACAAAAAATATACCTTTTCACGCCAGCAGCTTCTGTATTTAATCTGATTTTGAAACTTATTTACAGATAACAGAAGGCGAATCCTATTCGAAAAAAAAGGGGAAACCTTGCTTTTCTGCACTAACCTAACGCATTCATTGAGCAACGAATTTCTAGCTATTTGTTTTTTCTTAAAGAAAATTATGTATTTTTGTTTCTGTTTGATATTTCTTAAGGAATGAGTCTGCTTAATTTCTTGTGTTATCTATTGTTTTCACAAACGTTTCAAAATATTTACTGGTCAATGGTTTTAATTAAACCTTTAAAAAATATGTTTCACAGTTATTTAACAAAAACGAATTCAGGCAGCCGATTACATGTAAAATCTAAACTTTGGGGTCAATAAAATATGTTATAAAACTTACAAAAAATGCTGATATATATAGTCTTAAAATATCGTCCCTTTTAAAGAATAACTCTTTAATCACGTGTAGGTCATCAACATCAATGGACTAATGGATTTTAATTATTCAAATACTTTTAATTAAATTATCTTTCTGCAAATGTACACATAAAAATGCATTTTGTCACTACTTAAAAATATTTGAAAACTAGAAACTAATAGGATTTTAAACGCACGGGAAATAAGTATAAGGTGTTGATAGCCTGCACATTTTGTACGCTTTAATATGTAGGTCACAATGTCAGGATTTTTAACATTGTGAAAGGTAATGAATACAAATAAAATACGTATATCTAAAATATGAGTAATGAGTTTTTATACGGGCAGTTTGATTTTCGTTAAGATGAACATACCTATCAAGTAATGGAAATTTTTATTTTTTAAATATTCATAATTATGCGTTACAACAGAGTCAATATCAGGTTTGTAATTCGTCTTCTACGGTTGTAAAACTGCAAAATTAATATTTTATAGAGTATAACCAATGGGGGAGGGGCATGTTTGAACCTTCTAATGTCTTTAATAAACTTATACTTACTTGAACCTCACAATATCCGTACTACATCCATCGTTTTTTATGGTAGTGGCACACACACTAAAGGGAGATCCTATGGCACTCGACGAGTGGTGTATGTGTGCAAATATGTTGATTGACACGGTTCTTGAATAGTTGTAGGTTGTAATCAGGGGGAAACAGATGTCCTGGGAGTGAGTTCCACAGTGATGCAGTGCGCCAGACAAAGGAGTCCTTGTAAAGCGATGTTCTATGTGTCTCCAGTTGTACAACTAACGGGTGCGCTCTAGCCGTCTGTCGTGACTATTTGACAGACGTTACTGCGGGCGAGATAAGGCGGGTCAAATCCTGGGAACATCTGCCGGGAAAAAAACTGTAAAACAGGGAGATCTCGGCCACATGTCTGCAGTGTTCCAGACTATCCAGATCCCGGGTCGCCGACGAGACGCACAGCTCTATTCTGAATGGAATAGAGCAGTTTTAGGGTGTGCTTAGGTGCGACACTCCAGATGTGTGAGGAATATTCTAAGCACGATCTTATTTGCGCTTTGTAGAGTAAGAGCAGTGTTGCTGCGGTGTATACAGTTTTTTGTTGCAAAATATCGCACCAAGCTTCTGCGAGACCGATTTTGCGATGTTAGCAAGGTGGTCATGCCAGGACATATTGCTGTTGCCCGAGACACCCAGTAGTCCGACTGACGAATATGTCGATGCTGCCATAATGATGTTGGCTGCATTGAACTGGGCCAAATTTATGTCGCCCCAAGTTGGAACTTTCTCCAGATCTTGATTAATTCTTGTTTTTCTGATCTAAATTGGGAGACACGGGTACTGTCATCTGCAAAACTGTATAGAGCAATATTGGTTTCGGCCGGCAGGTCATTAATATAGATGAGGAACAGAGTTGGTGCAAGTAGTGCGTCCTGAGGCACTCCCGCATTAATGGTGAATGTGTCTGAGATGTGTCCATCAACTGCAACGTGCAGAGATCGTTTTTTAAGGAAACTTGCAAGCCAGCTGCATAGATTTGTTGAGCAATCCGTCATGCCAAAGTCTGTCGAATGCCTTCGAAATAGAATCGCTGGGGATTCTCAGTAATTCTCAATTGCCCTATTTCATATATGAGTGACATAGGCCAATATATCTCCTGTCGATCTCTCTTTGCAAAGCCGTATTGATTATAGCTCATTATCCTTTTGTTCTCGAGGTACTTGAGTAGTTGCTGATTGACTCCACGTTCCATGACTTTGGAGATTTTAGGACGCAAGGCAATTGAGCGATAGTTTGAGGGCGTAGTTTTCTTGCCTTTTTATGAAATAGGTTGCACTCGAGCGACTTTCCAAAAAGATGGGTAAATCTCTTTTCGGTAAGACAGAGAAAAGGTCTGGAAAAAATGGATGATGGGTATTTCCTCCGCTCCTGATGCCTTTTGTGTATCTGGTTCTTTGAGGATTTTATGAATATCACGGTGATGAAGCTTAACTTCTGCCATCGAAGTGTTGATGTTGGATAAGTTGGGGAGAGCCTTGCCTTGGGGGCGTTTAAGGTAGAGTGGTATGAAAGCATTTTGTCGAGCAGGTTTGCTTTTTTCCTTGGCTGTAGTCGCCCTGATCATCAAAGATGGGAGAGACGTTTTTGTAAAGTTATTACTTACTGCCTTTGCTACCGACCAGAAATTCCCGGAACCACTGGGGCATTGCAAAAGTTTATTCCTGATCCTTTGATTGTGTCTGTTCTATTTTTCGTCAATTACAAGTTTGCATTCGTTTCTCGCTTGCGATTTTCAGCGGTCTGATTTTGCTGCCAGTACTTGTAGGCTTGCTGTTTCCTACCTACAGCTCTTTGGCATCTTCTGTCCACATCTCCTTTTTCCTTTTAGATAAAATTAAGTGGATTTCGGGATTTGAATAAAATTTCAAAAGTAACTTTATAGGGCTTATACCCATATTGCCCCAAGGTCTTCAAATACACTACGTCCATTTATTATGGAATAGCTAAAAAAGTACTAAAATTTTAAACGCTTGTATTTTCATCAAATTTTGATCAATCTATTCCATTTTTTGATTATTGGATAGATTTACTATTGGATTACTTAGTATAAAGTGGTTTGCCTTATTTTAACTCTGTCTTATACAAGGTCAAATCATTTCTTTATTATTTCCTTTTAAATTTGGTGTTTAAAAAACTCAAAGCAATAAAAATTTTATTTTATTAGCGTCATGGTTAGAGGTCAGGTAGTTGCTGTACTAATTACAGCGCAGTGCCGTTCGTGTTACTTCAAAAAAATAAAATTTCAAAAATAGTGATATTGGCAATTAAGTATAAATTGATAACGCTTTGTTGCTATAGTGATTTTCCTTGCTATTTTAGTTAAGCATATATTGTACCAGTTACAGCACAGTGCCGTTCGTGTTAAGAAAAAAATACAAAAATCGTGATGCGGCCAATTATGGACGTACCTACTACTTAAGAGTTATTTCTACTGTTTAAAGTACAGGTAGGGTAAGTCAACCTATACAAGGGGATTAAAAAAAATCAATAAATTAACAAAAGCTGTCAATAAGTATAACTTTGACAAATTGTCAATCGGTTGCCTAGGAAAGTAAATCGCTTAGGGAGCGATTTACAACCAGTACTATAGCTACTAAATTTAATATTGAGTATGTCAAGCAGTCATAAGTGCTAGTGGGATAAATACACGTTATTATTTTTTCGTACAATTAAGTTGTTCGTTTAGTTCTTTAAATTGTTTTTTGTTGTTATTGCCTATTCTTTTATTATTATACTGTTATGTTTTGAGATTTTTGTACAGCATGCTTTATACTTTTAGTTCTTTAAATTCTTAGTTTTGCGCTGTTATTAGTACAGTAACTGCCTAACCGAAACCTGTAACCAACACGCTAATAGAATACATTTTTTTCTACTTTGAAATTTTGAAACTTCAATTTTAAATTTTGCTTCACTTACAATTTTTTATATTTTGACATCACCCTGTATAAATGAGTTATTTTTAAGTAAACATTGTTTGATCCCCTTGTATAGGTTGCCTTAACTGCCTATACTTTAAAGAGTGGAAGCAACTCTTAAGTAGATACGTCCATAATTGGCCACATCAAGATGTTTGTATTTTTACTGCGCTGTAACTCTCTACGAGTTACCTAGTAGTATGTACCTAACTAATAAGGCAAGGAAAATCACTATAGCAACGAAGAGTTTTCAGTTAATAATTAATAGCCAATATCACGATTTTGGAAATCCTTTTTTTTTTAAGTAACACGAACAGCACTGCGCTGTAATTAATACAGTGACTATCTAACAGAAACCTGTAACCAACACGCTAATAAAATCAAATTTTTATTGCCATGAATTTTCTAAATACCAATTTTAAAATGAGATTTTACATGCCTGGATATTTTCGACATCACCCTGTATAAAACAGAGTTAAAATAAGGCAAACCCAAGGCAAACCTCTTTGTACTAAGAAATCCAAGAGTAAATCTACCTAATAATCAAAAAATGGAATAGATTGACCAAAAGTTGATGAAAAAACAAGCATTTAAAATTTAAATGCTTTTTTAGCTATTCCATAATAAATGGACGTAGTGTAAAAAGAAACCGAAGACAATAGCGGATCCACATCGACAATGCAATATACTAAGTCAAATTTAAAGTGCGTACACAGGGTGTATCTAAAAGTTATGTACAAAAAAGTAGCACAAATTCCCGAGGATAAATATAAGGATGAACTAAGACTAGGTCCAAAAGTTGACAGTTTTCAAAATACGTTAGTTAAGATTTTTTGAAACTTTTTTGTACATATTTATGTTAATAATAGCATGATTTGAACAAAACTTCATAGGTACCTAGAGGGTTTTTTCTAAGATGAGAAATCGAGATGTGTTCACAGTTTCGATGTGCGTTCAGTGGGCGCTACCAGCAGCACTTCCCGGTCATATTATGCGGGTCCAAAGGTCACATTTTCATTAAATAGCATTCCTTTGACAGATTTTACACACAAAATCTGCCAGAAATGAAATTTTTACTGCAAATTGTGACCTTTGGACCTGCACGATAAAATCGCTTTCAACTATATTCCCGGTATCTGTTGTCTAAAAAAGGTATACCTAGTAGGTGTCGCTTTAAGCAGCTGTTTCTGACATAATCGAATTTAAATTAACTTGGGGTTTGGAACCTTCGGCAAAATGCACTAAAACAGAGGTTCATCCACAATACCGAAACAGAACTTTTGTAATCGACGCACGTTTCGCTAACCAGGTTAGCATCAGGAGATGATTAAAACTGTTTAAATCATCTCCTGATGATGCTAACATGATTAGCGAAACGCCAGTCGAGTGCAAAAATTTTGTTTCGGTATTGTGGATAAAACCCTTTTATCGGATTTTAATGTTTTGTTGCGTGCCCAAACTGAGTGTGGGGGGGCATTTCAATTGATCAGCGCCCTAGCGGTGGCAATGAACAGAAAAGTTATTTTATAACACCCTGTACCTGTAACATTTATTCCTTCTGTAACTTGTTTGAAAATGATATCTATTTGCTTAAAATACCTAAAATGTAAGTTAGGTTTATAATATATTAAAAAGAACAATATTATGACAAATCTATTTTTATTTTACTGGTAAATCAGGCAGCGATGCTCTTCAATACCTATGCAGCCGTGTTGGAAAAGTGTGACGTGGCGCGGCGGCCGTTTAATTTGATTGTGTCGGTATTGGACGTTTTATTTAAAAATACATGTTAGAACAAATAACATCAGTGCTTTTATTACTAATAAAAATAGTTCTAAAAAACATAGGGCAAGCCTAAATCAGCCCACCCAAAAGCTGGCTACGCCACTGCGCCCATCACTATGTCAACCCAGTCCAGGAGGTATACGAGAGTTTTTTACCTACTTTTAGTGTATTCTTAATTTAGAATACGAAAAAAACGTTAATTTTGATGAAATGGCGGATGCGATATACACAAATTTTCACCTGGCGGCGCAATTTTCCATCGGCTGTACCCATGGATTAATACTTGCAATTTTGACACCCTTTCACAACACCTGTAAATCTTAAACCAGCCCTAATAAACTTGCCACTGCGCTCTTTTGATCCACCTGCCCCCAAAAACCTGACTACGCCACTGATTGGCATAGGAAATGATGCTCTTGCACACTGACCAGATATAACGCCTGTGGATTACTCTTGGGGAAAACCCTTAAAAATATGGTATACTCTAAACTCATAAACATCGAAGAATTATGGCCATGAATACAAAATTCAAGAAACATTTTAAGGTTAAAATTTAACCTGATGAAAAGGGTGCAGTACAACTTTCTCCGTAGAACTCATCTTTGTGTACGTGAAAAAGGAGGTCATATTGAACACTCACAGTTTTATTGAACAATTTATAACAGAAGTTTGCTGCTATATCTTGTTATTAGCTTTGTCTGTTATTGCTCTTGTTCTTTGCCAGTTCAGTCCTACATTCTTATCGTTGTTAGTTCGTTGTTATGTACATTTTGTTTGTGCCTGTCGGCTCTTAAATACGCTCCGAACGTCTTGGACTGGATAAAGTGTGACGAGTGACTGCGATGAGTTTCAGTACGCAATAACACATTTAAATTCGATTGATTATCTCAGAACAATAGATACTAAGGAATAAGAAGTTTTACCTAGAAATACCGAGGCGCAACAAATTATGAAGCTTTAGATGTAGGTGGTGCTGCTGGTGGCGCCCTTTTCAATGTTAGAATTAAACCTCGATCTCTCATCTTAATAAAAATCCCGAGGACCAAATTTTCATGAAAATCATGCTATTATTAAGATAAATATTTACACCAAAATTTAAAAAAATAATTTGTATATCCTGTATTATTTCGTAAATTGTCAAATTTTGGACTAAGGTAAATTGGATTAAATCCGCATATTTTACCCTTAGGAATTTGGACTAGCGTTCTGTACTGAACTTTTAGAGACACCTGTATACATATTCCGAAGATATGAAATTACACATTTAAACATTAAAAATACAATAATTTCCTGGAATATTTTTATAAATTCACACTGACCAGGTATAATTTCCCGGCTTTTCCTAGGTTACTAACAATTATTGCTTGAAAATAATACCGGCAAAAGACTAAGCCAAACCTATGGTATTTAGGTGTAGTATTGATCATAATTATCCACTCTGTATAAAATGTGTAGCGCATATTGCGTAACCCAAATAATTTAATAATTAACACGTCCATAAAATCTAAAATAATACATTTAAATATTTGATAGTCAGATACTGTATACAAATCAAATGTATTTAGTGTTCAACTATATTCCAATTTGTAATTTTTCAAACCATTCAAGATCGACAATAAAAGTAAAAAATATTATCTTATAAACATAAGTATAGCTTACCGCATATATACCACCACCACATTACTGGATATCGCTTACTACCACCGCCGAAATAGCCGAACATCAACAAGCAAAAGAACACTGATAAAACAAGCAATACGAGATCAAAAGGAAAGTTAAAGCATTTGCAGACAATAATGTATGTTCATTTTGGGAATATTTACAGCTCAATATATACATGTAAAAACTGTAGAGGTGAGCTTGCACTTAGCAATAGGCCAGATAATTTGACTCCACTTTAACAAAGCAGAAGAAATGAAATAATGGAAAACCTTCATTGAGGAAGAATTTTAGTTCAAGCTTTTTGATTAAAACATATGGGCAGTCTACCTTCAAGTTGGCAGGTTCAGAAATATGAGAAATTATATTTATCAAATTTTAAATGGACACTATTTTTAAATACGGAAAACCTATAAATAATTAACAGACTATATTATTATCACTATACATAATATACTAAACTATTCTAATCCCGGTTTACGTAGCCTACTAAAAATCTATAAACAGAAACTTATTGTAGTGTCTAGAAAATGGGGTATATGCAAATGTTTACGCTAATTTGTCCTAGACCGGGAGTTCATTACAAGCACCCACAACGATCGCAAAACAAAGTTCCTATTGATTGAAAATTTGATTTCGTAAATGCAATAAAATATTATACTTTTATAAATATGTGCTAAGTAAGTTAGACATAAGTTTTCTCTCCTAAGTAATAACTAACCCAAATAATCAAATTCAAAATAAAATAGGAATTAATATTTTTAAATAAACAATACCAACAATAATAATAGAATTGAATCAGGAATTTTAATTTATAAATAAAAAAGATTAATTTAACACCATCGGCTAACTTTTGGACACATATCTGACGGCAAAAACTAGCCTGGACAGGCTCTCTCACTGGCCAACAGCGAGCGCTAAATTCAAATGTTCGTCTACAAGCTCTTTTATTGAATGCGTCAGACATTGCCAAATGCAATTATTTATGTCAAGAACTAGACAAATTTATGGTAACATGAATATAATTTTATTACACAATAATAATAAAATTCTTTGACTTTCCTTGTGTTCAAGAATTTGTAGCTTAACTTCCCCAACCTAAAATGAAATTCCTAGAATTTTACTGGGTTTCCACTAACCGTGGAAATCAATATGTATGAAAGATTTACACTGTTAGATGAAGTTTATATTAGAGTTGTTGTTGATTTGGCTAAACTAAGATGTTTTTAAATGGAGGTCATAGTGATTAGTGATGAATTGCACTTACGGTTCGAAATATATATGGATAATTTTAAATAATATATACTGCAAGAAAAATTAAAAAAATAAAATATTTCAGAATTAGTATGGTATTCTAGCCGATTAAAAGGGCAGATAAAAATATAGAAAGTGAAAACAGAAAACAAGTTACTATTAATTCTGCTTAATTCTTTGTTTGCTATATCCTGCGATTAAACTAAAATGGTTCAATAATCAGAATTGAATTTCAAGATAAAATGCTGAGAGCATTTTTCCTCGATTTGTTTTTTCTGAGATAATTTATTATGTTATTCTCCATCCACGGTGAAATATAACAGTTAGTAATAAAACAGACATGAAATATTCATTACTGGAAACTTTAAGCCAGTTTACAAATAATTACACATAAAAATCGGCCAGTCTCGGCCATTAAAGGAAAGATTTGTCGAATAATAAAGAGTGTTCCAATTCCATGCCATAAATGTTACACAAGACTTCTAAAGTTAAAGCAATCGATGTCATAAGAATTCGCGAGCTCATCTATCAACAACTCGAGCTTATTAATAAATCATTACAATATTGTCAATATTTTAATTTTTCATTTGAATTATTATTTCTTGGATTTCTTGGACTATACTGCATCTCTAATAGTTGTATTGTAACACATCGCATACAATAATCGCGTCTATAATTGTTTCTGAAACATAATAGCAAGTGCTCAAAAGTAATGAGCTCCCGGACTATTTCTAGGCTTCGTTCACGGGGCACCAGCGGTCAACTGGACCAATTAACATAAAGTATAAATTTAGTTTTGTAATTTACGCATTTTATGGCGAGCAGAAATGTCTTTAGACTTGTAAAACATATGTTTTAAAGCTTGTAAATAAGTTTATTACTCGGTTTAAGTTATACATCCTTACAACGGACAAGCTAATTTTATTAATGTACTAAATCATAGAAATGTCGAGAGCTCCATATCAAATACATATCTATATAATAATATTTATATAAATTCATGTATATTTATTGGCATTCTTACAAATCTGAAAAAAGAACGACCTCTTACTTAAAACCAACGATCAAATAGCTGAGATTCTCTTCTCGTTGGCATAAATTAAATTCCAGCGAGACACTTTAAAAAAAGTTAATATGGATTTGCAATCAATAATTAATGTGTCTCTGACAAGATTTTGCGAGCAACATAAATACTACCCTTATGATTCAGAAAATAGTATCCCAATAGCGCACGGTGGAGTGGCCTACTAAGCTCAGCTAGTTAGAGTTGGTTCGAAATCAGCAGAAGGTAGTACTTTTGAATAATAGGAGTATATTCTTATGGTTTATGTCCAAACCTCCTACTACTTTTTGAAAAATAGGAGTATACGCTCGTGATTCAGGCCAAGATATAAATGTAATGAATAGTACAATTAGATTCTCTAGTACGAAATTTTAGTAAGACTTCTAGTACGGAACTATAAGAATATTGTACTGTATCTTAATCTGACTATGTCTAAATGCTAACAAACTGATATTACTTCATGAAAATTAATACAGATGTGGAAAAATACTATATTATTCTTGTTATTCAGGCTAATGTTTTAACTTTCGTTTACTGATATGAACAAATAATAAAAAGTATTGATTACCATGCGCGAAGTGTCATAAAAGACTTTTAAAACTATTCTACCGGCATATAGCTAAGCTGATACAAAACCAGCAGATTACACTTTTCTCAATCTTAATATGTCTTAAAGCTGTATTAAATCATGATAATTAATATAAATATGAAAAAAGAACTATAGTCTTGTGGTTCAGGCTAATTTCCAAATGTTATATTACTGAATGAAAAAAATAGTACATCGATTACCTTGTGCGAAATTTCGAGACATTTAAAATTATTTTTTCTGAATGTACCTTAGCTGGTGCGAAACCAGAAGTGGATAACGTAAATTAATGATATGAAAAAAAATAGTATGTACAGGTGCGTGCATATAAAAGTCGTACAAGATTAATCTGTCGTAAACCTGCCTGTAATGTTCCAGATTCAAAAATAGTATACGTATTATAGATTAGGAATATTTGTAAAATTACACACATGAGTAGGGGGAGCAGTGAAGGTTATAGCGCGTGCCGGTTGTAGCATTCGTCCTTAAGCCTCCTTGTATGTAGTTAAGAGTGAACAACTTATACACATCCAACGCTTGGTCTCTCACCAACAACACCTCCACGAAAACACAGAGTGCTCATAAAATTATAGCTCGTTACGTCATGTAGGTGGGCGTTTGCGATTTAGAGCGAAGATGTAGGAGGGAGACTTGCGGATGTAAGGGTAATCGCGATCGAGGCGCAATTGGCTGCATAACATTGCCAGACTACTGCGATAGTAGCGAATATTAGTCCCGGCGCCCACAGAAGAGATCGGGCGGCGACGCGTCGCGGACGTGGCAGAGACGCGGTAAGGACGTAGGCGCGGTTAAGAACTTTTTATACTATTGCCATTATATAAAAACAAAATTTTTTCTATTCTTTCAATTAAATGCACGTTAAGTTCGGAGTCGCCCATTTTTAACAAATGTCTCGTCTCTTCAATGAGCCTCTGGAGACTAAAAAGAAACGCGGCTCGGTTCCGTAAAGACATGTCTCGGCCTGACTTCCCTTATTAGCGTTGCCTCTTTACTTTATTTGGTGATTAAGTAAATTAAGTCGCGTCCGCGCCACGTCCCCGTCCGACGTCCGCGCCTCGTCTCTTCTGTGGGCGTCGGGCCTTAGGATGCCCGTATATAAAGCATGTATTGCTTATATTACAATTTCTCCAATATGGTAAAAAAAATCCATAAGATGTTCTTTCCTCTTTTCATAATGTGGTATTTCGTAATTTATTTCGTTTTGGCCCTATTAATGTTAATACGTTCTATGAGCTACCTGATTATGACCCAGATAAAAATTGCTGTCAATAAGATTTTGCTCAAATTAAAACTTTCTCAAATTTTAATAAATGATGATTACTATCAAAGATATAATGCCGTTAATTACATATTTAAGCGGCAATTGTTGCTACATTAACCTAATATGTGACAGTAAATAAATTTGATTGTAAAACAATTCAGGTTAATAAGAATAATCTAGGGAGAAGACTAATAAACAATAAAGGCAAAATTGACAAACAATCTAAATCTGGTGTTTACAAAATAAGTTGTGTGAACTGTGAAGCTGTATACGTAGGACAAACGCGTCGAAACTTAAATATTAGGGTTAAAGAACACAAAAAAAAAGATTTTACATAATATTAAAAACTCTGGCTTAGCAAAACATTGTATATAAAATAACCATTTTATAGATATGAATGATGTCAAACGTTTAAACACCGAAACAATTAATTAAATTTAACCGGAATTTCTTAACCTCTGGTTAAATAAAAAATTAATGTCAAATGATAACTTATGAAAAAAACAAGATAGGAAAGTGCAAACCATTTTGCTCTATCTTTAGCCGTTTAGATTTTACAGGCTGTCGAACTTGGCAAATGGTCGATTTTCAACTGTCAATATTTCAAAAACAGTAACAGATAGGTATAGGACATTATTTATGAAATATGTCTAGAATTCTCCGCAAAATCCAAGTATGCAATAGGGTGTTCCATTTAAAAAAATAAAACGCTGTTTAATTCCGCATTTGTGGAACACCCTGTATACAACTGTGCTATGCCACAAAAAAACTTCACATCATACCCTTTATTTTTTGTATTTGACGTTTTTTCCTAAACCGTCAATTGAAAAAGTTAAAGGGGGGTTCCATTTATAGTGAAACACCCGGCACATTATACATGTCCTCCCATGTCAAAGCTTTTAGCATAAAAAATAATAAACCCGTCAATCCATCATCTTCCCAAAATCTAAAACCTAATAAAAATCAATTTACCCCTGAACAAATAAGACCTTTACCTAAGGCAAATTTTGCTGAATCAAAAAAGTTTTTGGAGACAAGGGGGAATTACTTCCATATCCTGACCGACACTTTTGAGAAGATGCTAATAGAACATCTTGCTAACCAAAATTTCAAATCTATCAAAAGAAAAGTCATGAGGAAGATCCAGTCAAATACAAACATGAAACCTAACAGTGAACCCTCAACGTCTGAAGAGGAAGGCACAACGTGCTTAGTTTCATTGGGTTTATTCAAAATGAGCTGTGAAGACTGGTTACAGTGTGGAAAATGGGCTCCTTCTAATTGTGCAAAGAATAATCATCTTTTTGTTTGTGAGAATTGGAACTCCAGCGACTCTGAGTATTCTGGTTAATTTTGAAGCCATTTTCTATTGGATGCCGTTAACTTTTAAATTAGGCTTTTGCTTCTTTTTGAAAACTTTTTTGGGCTTTTTAGAAACCTTAGTGATATATTTAATAACACAGCAATGCATTTATTTTTATTTATTTCTAAAGAATTCATTTTGCTTCGTTTGTTCAAAATAATATTGATTTTGACTCAAAATGATACAATAATTAAATATGTACCTACTTACTAATAAACTCGATTATCTTCTGATATCCTTGTTACTGACTTTATAACTCCAGAAAATTTACACCTTACATCATAATTTTGTATCAAAAGCTTTCATTAAATAAAAGTAAATAAAACCTTTATTAATTTCAAATCTAAACTAGATTTGGGTAATGTCAATATTTCGTCATAGGTTCATTGTTTTCTATTGGGTATACAAGCGTAGAGATTTCTAATATCGGGGTTCGGTTGCTTCGTCTCATGTTTCATTGATAAACTCAATCAACTCGTCCCTACTGTTAGGTCGGAAGTTTGCTGTATATATTTTTCTGGCCATAAGACGACATATATTTTCCAAAATATTAATGTCGACTCTTTGCAGACCACACTAAAAACTATGAATCGTTTCGGTCAAACCACTCCCCTATTCTCGCTGCATTATGACCTGGCCGATATCTTGTTGATATATGAAATTGTGATGAGAATAATGATAGGACACTACGCAGCATAACATTTTCATTCCTGTAGGTAATCGCGTTAAATCTTAAATCCTTCTTTTCCACATGCTCTCAGACAGCACATTTTCCAGATTTTTTTTAATTTTGACCAAATTCTTCATTATGCCTTGTTCCTCGAGGCCTGTACACTCTTATATACCCACCAAAATACAAACGGAATTTTTGACGAATTGCTTTGTAAAGTGAAAATTGCCCTAGCCTGTCTATGTTTGGGTCCTAGGATCACTTTTAATAGGAGTAGCATAATTTTATAATCGGCATTTTTTTTTATTTTGTGACATGCTGTGGAAAATATATATGTCGAATGGCATTTCGTCCTACTTCGAATGATTGTCTTCCAAATATTGCAAAAGTATATTGTCTTCTTCCTGAGTAGTTATTTTGGGTCTTCCGGTTGGCTTCTTTTTATCCGTGCGTCCTTCAGTCTCCCATCTGCGCTTTATAGTCAGCACGGTCATTTTATTCACATTCATAATATTGGCTATATATTTTATGGACATACCATCTTGCACATGCATGGTTATTTAAGCTATTTTTAAATAATTCAGCTGAGACATTGCAAAATTTATAAAAACTGTATGGCAAACCATTGTGTGGTTACTGTTAAAATAATTTTTATTTTGATAGTTTTGCCAGTCAATAAGACGTTAAAATTGACAAGGTTTACTTATAATAGCCTCTAATCTTATGTACGACTTTTTTATGCACAACTAACCGTACATTGATTACCTTGTGCGAAATCTCAGAAGACTTTGAAAATTATTTTATTTATTGTACTTAATCTGGTGGGAAACCAGCTTTTGAAAAATATTCTTATGATTTAGGCTAATATAATAGTATATTATGATATAAGTGTATAAGAGGGCCTTTAAAGCACGCGCGCAAGGGCTTTAAAGGCCTCTTATACACGTATATCATACGCTATTTTTTATTATGAATGCATCATAATCTCAAATATCTTTTAAATATTAAACTTAATGGATATATTGGCAAATATATTAATCTGTCACATTTGACATGATCAAATGTTTCTAAAGCAACCTTTAAAAAAGTAGGCGCATCATAAATACATCATTTTAAGCACGCTGCAGCGTGCGATAATCATTGATTATGATGCATGCGTAATAAAAAAAGTATTACTGATATGAAAAGAAAATATTTAGTACAATTAAAATAGGTAACTTGTGCGACATTTCACAGCACTTTTTAAATTATTCTGGTTGTAAGTACTTAAGCTGGTGCGAAATCAGCAGAAGATCACATTTTTCTCAAAATCTAATGACAAAATGTATATTAAATCATGAAAATTAGACAAGCGTGCAAAATATACTATTTTCTTGTGGTTTAAGCTAATGCCCAAACCTCTTATACTGATATGAAAAATTTAATATTAATAAATTGCTTTCGGAGAAATATCATAAAACTTATGATTAAAGGCCATAACTATGTGAACTGATTATACCAAAATATAGATAATCCTATACAAATATATGGTGCGAAAAGGCACTTCATTTCACAACTCAACGGACCAAAAAGAGTCACAGTGAATAATATTTCCCTAATAATTTATTCTACTGACTAAAATAAGTATTTCTACCTTATGAGAAAGAACTATTCTTTAAAATGACATTGAAAATGTATATTAATTATGAAAAAGCATGTTTTAAAAGTAAAATGGTATCTTTGCAACCAGATAAGAGCACAGAAGGAGGAATTAATAATTAAAAATTGAGCTTTCTACAAAGGCTTGGATTTAAAAAATATAGATACTTACATACAACTTTCAATTTTTTAATTGCAAATAAAGGTCTATTTTCTTACAACTACTTATAGAAATGAGAAACAGTTTTGACTTGGTTAGAAAGTGCCTTATATCAAACGCATATTGAAACATTTTTCAACGAACGTGTTGAAAAATACTTTCAACATGACTCTATTTGAACAAATTGCAGGTGGTGTCAATTTGATAGCATATTTAATTTGTCAGAAAGATGTCACGTTAACTATTTTCAACGCTAGTATTGGCAAGAAAAAATAGTGTAAAAAGACTTACCTAACGATGTCATCTTTCCGCTCAAACCGAAATATAATAGCTATTTCCGACTAATATGCAATACATTTTATTTTAAGTCTATAAACCTTTAAAAAGAGCCAAATTTAAAACCGGCTGCACCAAGCATGTGTAAATATTTTAGTTCAGTAAATCTCATGGTATTATCAATTGTCCGTATGTATATATTTTTCCAAGTAGTTTTATAATGAAGTTCCTGGTGAGACAGTGTTTTACAAACATAACTTGAAAATATAATCCATTATTTCATTTAAATGTACAATGCAATTAATTTGGAAGGTAAGTAAGAGCTGTGGAATTATTTTGTGTATTTTAAGCTTTATAAAAAGCAAACAGGGATTACAGAAATGCCCCGAAACCACAATAAAAGCAAACCAAAAAACATAATACAACGACGAACGATAGTGTACTTACCGCTGCTAAATTTATCACGGACGCAACTGACGGGATGGATTTCCATAACGTTGAAAAGATCGGCCAGAAAAACAATCACATTCAGATTCATAGACCTGAAAATTGTATATTTTAAAATTATATCGCCAAAACCACACAAGTGAAATGTATTAATACTGGTATACTTTGCAGAAATTTAGGATCTAACAGGCTTAAATAGAGAACTGAAGAACTAACTTTTAACAGATACAACATATTTATACAGTATCATCGTAAGATGCTATATAGAATAATAGATAGCACAAGTTCATAAATAAACAAGCGGCGTGGCCGCCTGTGCCTGCGGCACGCGCGAGGCCCTACGGGCCTCGTTTGTGTGACCTTCGACCACACATTATTGCCACGCTCCTATCCGTACCGTGACCTATAATTAGAAAGCCCTTATAATTAGATTTACCAATCGCTAGTCTAATTTTACCGTGATAAATTTCTAATTGGTTGCCATGGTAACCGACTTGTCAACGTCAATCGTCATTTTTTTAAATCTTTACCTAAATATCAAATCTCTAAGTCGTACGATTGACGAATTATGACGATTTTTTATTTTTTTTTTGTTACCAAAGCAACCAATTTTTTAGTATGAAATTATGCTTCATAAAGAATCCTAAGTACCATACATATTATTAATTGGTTGCCATGGTAACTGACTTGTCAACGTCAATTGTTAATTGTTTTTTAATCTTTACCTAAATACCATATATCAAATCTCTAAGTCGTACGATTGACGAATTATGACGATTTTTGACTTTTTTTGGTTGCCATAGCAACCAATTTTTTAGTATCAAATTAGGCTTCATAAACAATCCTAAGTACCATACTATATATTTTATTAGTTATATACATATTATTAATTGGTTGCCATGGTAACTGACTTGTCAACGTCAATCGTTAACTCTTTTTAAGGCTTAAATAGAGAACTGGTTCGTTTATCCGCTGCCGCATCTGTCGCTCTCCCGTTCTGGAATAATTTTCTATTAATTATTATTATTAGCTTTTTTTGGATTTACTTTATATAAATTAGATTTTTAAGGGTTATTTCATCTGTATCAACAGATTAACGGTTTTTATAATCGGGAATTAATCCTTTTTGTCAAAATTTTAATTAGATTTATAACTGTATTTTATAATTTTATATGGGCAAATAAAACATTTGAATTTGAATTTGAATTTTTTAATCTTTAACTAAATACCAAATATCAAATCCTTAAGTCGTACGATTGAGGAATTATGACGATTTTTTACTTTTTTTGGTTACCATAGCAACCAATTTTTTACTATCAAATTAGGCTTCATAAACAATCCTAAGTACCATACTATATCTTTTATTAGTGATATACATATTATTAATTGGTTGCCATGGTAACCGACTTGTCAACGTCAATTGTTAATTGTTTTTTAATCTTTACCTAAATACCATATATCAAATCTCTAAGTCGTACGATTGAGAAATTATGACGATTTTTTACTTTTTTTTGATTACCATAGCAACCAATTTTTTAGTATGAAATTATGCTTCATAAAGAATCCTAAGTACCAAACTATATCTTTTATTAGTGATTTACATATTATTAATTGGTTGATATGGTAACCATGCTGTCAACAAAAAATGCTAACATACTTTCACCTCTATTTATAAATTGACACCGAAAAAAGGAAAAGTTACTCCTTGTTTACAAGAACAAAAATGCCAAAAAATGGTAACTTGTCCTGTTTTCACACCCTGTATATTAACCGATCGTAACCAAAATCAATAGGTTTCGAGGGTTTGGGGACATCTAACACTATGCCAAATTTCAAGTCGCTATCTTCAAAATTGCGACCTGTAAATGCCAAAAAAACGGAAACTTTTCTTATTTTCACACCCTGTATATTAACCGATCGTAACCAAAATTAATTAGCTTCGAAGGTTTGTGGACCTCTACCTCTATGCCAAATTTTCACACCCTCTATAGTAACTGATCTTAACCAAACTCAATGGGCTTCGATGGTTTGTGGACCTCTAACACTATGCCAAATTTTAAGTCGCTATCTTCAAAATTGCGACCTGTAAATGCCAAAAAACGTAACTTGTCCTGTTTTCACACCCTGTATATTAACCGATCATAACCAAAATCAATAGGCTTCGAGGGTTTGTGGACCTCTAACACTATGCCAAATTTCAAGTCCCTATCTTTAAAATTGCGACCTATAAATGTAAAAAAAAACTGTCACTGGTCCTGTTTTCACACCCTGTATATTGACCGATCGTAACCAAAATCAATAGCTTCCAGGGTTTGTGGACCTCTAACACTATGCCAAATTTCATGTCGCTATCTTCAAAATTGCGACCTGTTAATGCCAAAAAACGGTAACTTGTCCTGTTTTCACACCCTGTATAACAATTAGAGCAAAAGAGCAAAGGAACAAAAACACGTGTCTTACCGAATGCTTTCATTTGACATAAAAAAAGAATTTTATACTTGTTTACAGGGACAAAAATGAGAAAAAACGGCAACTTGTCCTGTTTTCACACCCTGTATATTAACCGATCGGAACCAAAATCAATAGGTTCCGAGGATTTGTGGACCTCTACCTCTATGCCAAATTTCAAGTCGTTATTTTCAAAATTGCGACCTGTAATCGATCCCATGACATACACACATATAGACAAAAAAAATCAAAAAAAAAATGTTTTTCTTCAAACGTCAGTAAATCCGTCATTACTCGACTGTGTAGGCGGCCGTGAAGTTTCGTTTTTCCTCCGCCGGAGCTTTACTTTTCACTTTTCCGCCGGCGGAGGTAAAAGTGTTGTCATAGCAACATAGATACAATACAAACAAACAACAAAATAAGCGTCAACAACTCTAGATTTATTAAACTACAATTTGTATTTATCACTCAATTTGTCACTGCATTTCTAAAAATCACTAATTTAGGAACAAATTGGTTATTATTTAATCGAACTTACTCAATAACTGCTTATCAATACGGAATTAAAACGCAATCGGAGACGCATCTTAAAAAAATAATTATTGTTGACAGTGTCCACTGACAGCTGTTACATTATATTCACCGACACCGGTCTAAGCAAGGCCACCTACGACCGTGGTCTAAGCCGCCTTGCGAACCCATTTATCTTTAATAATAATTAGATATTATTACTATTAAAAAGAGATGTTTTTGCATTAATTTGTCGACATTTGAAGAAAAAACAGCATATTTTATTTGGAGGAAAAGTTACTTTTCATGGCTTGCTCTCTATTACCAGCCTCACTCCGTTCGGCTGTTAAACACGAGCGCGCCATGAAAAGTATCACTTTTCCTCCATATAAAATAATATACTATTTTCTCCGATTGACAGCAAATATTAATTTTGCAGACACATATCAATCAGCAAAGTCTTATTTTTCCTGTCCAGGCAGCAAAGTGATTAGTCTCCATGGGAATAAAACGTTTGACATAAGTTGTCAAACTATAATTATTATGGACATATACATTTCCATAGCAACGAACCATTCCAACAATTGCGATTTCTATCAAATTTTGTCTTAATTTATCACTACAGGAAAAATAAAAAGATTGTAGGAATTGTAATAATTTGCAAATATACAATATACATATATCATTATAAACAATCGGAGAAAAAATTATATGTTCAACTCGGCAGCAAAGTAGATTGACTGCCTTAGCTGAATTCCTAGCCTCGCTACGCTCGGCTATGAACTATCAGCCGCGGCAGTCAATCTACTACTTTGCTGCCTAGTAAAACAAATAACTATTTTTCCGATTCCAAGTCGATTGGTATAAGTTTCAGAGCGATCCGACGTACCGTTACGAAGTTTTTGTCCCGATTGGTCTCGCCCTATAGAAAGCCCAAAGCCCCCAAAATTGTGGGCTTTCTAATAACGAGTTCTACGTTTGACATTTCGCCTTTAGTCTAGGGCCTTTTCAAAAACGCGGTAGTGAAAAACATGATTATTTATAAAGTTACAATTAAAAAGTTAAAATTAATTTACACTCATTTCTATTTTCGGGGAAACGCGAAAATCAATCGGCAGTGAAACATACCTTATTTTTGCGTAATTTTTTTGACCATCAAAAAACAAAATGGATCTACAGAAAACAAAACTAGAGATTGTAGTCTTACCTAGGTACTTAGAAAAATAGAACAAATTTTAAATTTATTATTTATTATCAAGCTAACTGTTAGAACATATTTCAGTCAATTCCCATCGTAAGACATGGAGTTTCTCATCTCAAGACTACTATTATTTGTGTACTATTTTCAATGGTTTTCGTGCCTGATACAAGTTTCAACGTTTATGTGTATATATCGTGAGACGCGACACCAAATTGTAAACAATTCGACGTGGACTGTTGTAGTGTTTGATGGGTCTTTTAAAGATGTCAGCATTAGATAGGGAATTTTGGGAAGAATTTATTAATATGTACAAATTGTTTCCATGTTTGGGGAACTCTAATTTAAAAGATTATGCAAATAAGGAAATAAGAACGTCAGCAATTGGAGATTTAGATATTAAATGCAAAGTCCACAACGCAGAGTGGAATTTTGTTACCAAAAAAAATACATAGTCTTCAGTGCGCATTTCGAAGGGAGTTAAAGAAAGTCACTTCGTTTCCTATTTTTCCTTAAAATATTGCTGCAATACCATTGCAACTGCGATTATCACAGGTTTGGGTGGATGGGAGCATCTTCAAAACATCTAGTTCTAAGTAGCACGATAATTACTGATGCACTGAGATTTCACGCTTCCATATCACTGTGTGGGGACGTTGATATTTGATACCGATTTCATATACATGTATCGCAACATGTGGTGACACCGATCTCATAGCCTATGGGTCCCTTTATATATCATAACAGAACCAACAAAATAAAAATAAAATGATTCATACTCAAACAAAACTAAACAGTAAATCTGACAGACAGTAATAAGATTAGAAAAAAGCTCTCCTTTCGTTAACTGTGTAACGAAAACAAACAATTTATATTGTCAAAATGTGAACTCAACGGGAACACTCCAATAGATTACACAAAAATATTTTGGATGAGAAAATTCCTGTGACGACATGTCTGAAAAAGCCTTATATTTAAAAATCAACACTAGCCATTAATGATGACATAGCATATTTCCACATAATGATGTATGAGAATAATTCTGCAACAGCATACAAAGACATATAGACAAGTGGCCTAAAAAGGAATCTGTTAGTGTAAACACCGTCCAGCTGCTGCGGTAGAATCAAATGAGACACAGATATATTTTTTCTAATATTTAACAGCTACAGCAAAAATGTCATCATGCCTTATAGAGAGAAATAGAATATGTTTATAAAACCAAGTTTGGGTTAGATATAATAATAACAAGGAAACAATTTTATTAAGAATATAGCGAAAGTTAATAGTTTCAATACTAATTTAATACATAGAAACAACTAGTAGGCATGTTTTAAGCAATAAAAGGTAGTTAACCAAGTTTGACACCTCCCAAGCAGGTGTAGAGGATCTGAATGGCACACGTTTTAAGTATGAAGAAAGTTAATGGAAAACGACTTCATTCAATTTGGGCGATAATTGCCTAGGGCATTTGGTAGTATGTGCTTATTCAAGGCATTGGAATGCAAGCAAATATAAATTATAATATTTCATATAGGGTGACATTGTATATCAACATCACCAACCAATTATGAGTCTTGTACATTTATATACTATGGCGTCTTGAATAGGCCGAACATCCACCTCCAAATTAAATAAAATATGGATTAATCAGAGTACTCCGTGATTCCAATAACATATTTCAAAGTAACCGTATTTATTGCACTTTCTTAAACAATCTAAGGGAAATAATGTACTACTGTGTGTAATAGATAAACGTAATAACAGTTTGTCTCTTAACAAGAATTATTAATATATGAAAAGCTTCATGTATGACTACCCTAGGAGTATAATTAAATAAATTTAAATTAAAGTTCAACAATATACCACCAACAATCTGATGGAATAATGTGGTATTTTGAAAAATGTGTGAAAGGAAAGGAAGTTATGTCAACACATATAACATATTAGTCACATTAGAGAAATTATTGAATGGTACAGGAGTTAATTCATATTTTCAAAATGAATAGCTTATCGCCACGATTAGCGTTATATATAAATTTTACAGGATAGAACACAGAAATGCGACAACAGAAGGAGCCGAGGCTGCTGTCAAACAGCTGACTTGCCAGAAGCGCTGCACTATAAAATCTTTGGGAACAGCAGTTGCATGACTTTCTTCAAGAATAAGCAAAGCATTAGTTTATTTAACATTACACTACAGAATAGTTTGAGAAGATGTGTAATGAAGCAATTAAAGGGATAAATGTCATTAAATCATTAACGAGAGTATAGTGGGGATCAGATGAAAAAACCCTGCTCAATATATACAAGGGAATAGTCAGATCTTATCTGGATTGCGGATTGTGCAGCTTATTAATCCAACCACTAAGAAAAATAAACAAACTGGATTTGACCCAATTCCAGGCTCTAAGAACAATTTTAGGATGTATGAAGTAAACTCCAACAAACTTACTATGGGCAGAAAGTGGCGAATTCTCCCTTGAGTATAATAGGAGAACATGGCTAACGAAAAAATTTATCATGAAAAATATATATTTAATTAACAACCCTGTGATGGCAAATAATATGAAGTTGAGAGGTATGAATATGTCCATGGGATACTTCCGTAATAGAGAACGTCCATATTGTGTAATGGTAATACCTGAGATCCTTCAGTATGAAGAACACATACAAAAACATGAAGCTTTACCTTCATATATATACACAACAAAGAATATCAAATTATGACAATTCCAGCAGTGAACCTAAACTTAAAAAAAAATTAATATAATATTCCACAAACATTTCTGGAAATGAAGAATAGATATCTAAACCAAAATTATCACATATACACAGATGTATCTGTAGAAAAAAAAGTCTAATCAAGCTGAATTCGGGGTTTACTGCCCAAATATTGGGTACAGTTTTTCTCCAAAATTACCAAACTATACTACAATCTGTACGGCAGAAATTGTGGCAATCCACAAGGCAGCATCGTTGTGTCTCCAAAAGGATATTCGAAAGGCAATTATATTTACTGATTCTCTTAGTGCAATAAAAAAAGTTTCAAATAATAAAGGAACTAAGGATCTAGATCATATATCATTTCTAGCCAAATAGATTATAATAGAATCGAATGCAAACGAATTCGATATCAGGATATGCTGGATACCGGGACATAAAGGGAAATGAGAAATGAGACCAACTGGCCAATGTAGGGAGAATCCTAAGGATACCTTATCCTACACAGCTAGACTAGACTATATAGCTACTAGTTATAAACATACACGCTGTAATTTGGTAAAAAAATATTGTGATTCTGAAAAACAAAAATACGTCTTCGACAAGAAAGATAAGCTGCGTAGACAAGTTACCCGGTTGCGCCACTCATTACGGCTGGAGCTGTGACACCACTGTTCAAAAATGGGAGGCGATGGATTTTTTCTTAATTAGCATCTAAAATTCCTCAAAAAAATCAAATTACAATAATTTTTAGACAACTTTTCGATTGCAGAACTGTGGTTCTAACTAAGGTCAAATAGAAATATTGGTGCATGGTTCTCTGAAAATCTTACTTCCAATGACGATGTTGTAACGACTACTCTGAGGGCTATGCGATCATTGGCTTTGTAAGGAGATCTGATCCAAGTGCTTCATTAGTACTATAAGAACTAGGGAGAGTTCAGGGCCTTTTTTACCATTAGGTAGGGCCTAGGGCCCAATGACAAGTGGGGCCCAAACGTGCAACATAAAAAACTACATAATTATAAGAATATTTTTTAAAATATACATATCCTCGATGAAAAAAATCAGGATACTCTTTCGCCATCTTTATAATCTGAATTCCAAAACAAAACTAATCTTTATTAAACAAAAATAACAACTCGACAAAACGTAGGCTGATAAAAAAACATTTTATTAAAAATATGCCAGATCAAAATACAGACAAAGTAAGTGGGTGTGCGGTGTGCGAAACAATTTTGACGGTAAAAAAAACAGGCACTTGCAAATAAGTTAAAGTAAACGGCGAAAAACATGAGTAGTTAGTGTATAGTCACAAATCTGGCTGTGTTTACTCTTATGTATCCGAACTTTGAAAAGTGTAACGTTAACCTCAGTGTATTTCTGTTATTTTAAATATTATTTTATTTTTACTAATTTATGCTTTGGTTCAATAACTTTTTTTTAAAATCTTATTTCGTGTTTCTTTTTTAGTTTTTCTAAAATCTGTTATTTTTTTATTAACATTAATGCAAATCTATAAATAATAGAAAAGCTTAATTTAAATCTGAATAAAAAACTACATTATAATTAATATTTTCAGTTCGAAATCGACACAACAAACAAATCAAGTGGATGCTGAAGTCATATTGAAGCCCGAAAATTTGCTAGGGCCTTGGGCCCAACTCCTTGGGAAATAGGCCGTGGGAGAGTTTATCAACAGAAAGCCAACCCGCGAATTGCCCAAGGTACTCTTTGGTCCAGATACATTTAGAGTATACTATTACGTGTATCCTCAATATTACATTCATTCTAATATTTTAGAGAACGCAGCATAAATTCCTACGCTGCGCCGTAAACGTGATATAAAAAAGAAGGAATATTGATGTTTAAATATCTTATCAAGAGCCAATCAGCAGAATATTTCAATGGATACTTTAATCCAAACATTGTATGAAATCTTCAAATTGTTATAATAAAATAATGCCTCTTTAAGTAGATGTTCTACTATTTAAAGCAAAAACATTAGATCTTAGTTAACTTTATTAAAAAAACAACATTCTTTACTTACTCTCGTAAATATGTGATATCTTCAGGTTGAAGATGAAAAATGGAAGCTGGCAAACATCGCAAACAAAAATCTCGTACAAGCCTTAAGTTATGTACACTATCCTGCACCGATGGTACAGGAGATATCCTAATTTCTGCCCAATGAAGTTCATCGGGGCAGTAATATGCCACTAAAGTGGCTAATCCCACGCCGTCACAAAGATCTTTTAGATCTCGACAAGGTGGAAAATCGGGTGGTTTCAAGCGATCGCCCTGCAACAAAAAAATAAATAATCAATAAACCAGGGTGCTAGACTCATTTGTAGGCAGGTAACTTTATTACCTCACCAGCTGGCAGGGTGCAAGACATATGATAATCGATTAAGGTACCAGATTCCTAAACCGGATATTCCGACATGAAATGGGTTAAAGAGGACATTCGCTTCGTATTCGCAGGTATGCGATTCAATTTCTGTGCACAGTTCATTCTTATCAAAATGATCAACTAGTTGAACCGTCTTACCTTCAAAATTGCAAGCAATTTTTTTAGATCGGAGATCTTGCGTGAGAAATAATACTAAATTTTACGTAATAAATTTTAATTCTTAATGAAATTTAAACCATAAAGGAAATCCTGAATATGTTAAGAAAACAAAGTAATTGTGCCGTATCCAGATTTCTGCAATTATTGTGATTTTCAAGAAATTTTTGATAATTTTCCTCTATAGTATGAGTGAGTATTATCATTTAGGCTGTAATAATAAAAAATATGAAATTTTGAAAATCTGTAATATTTGCAGAAAACCGTTCATAGGATAAGATCTACATTAACTGTGCTGTGAACGATTTTCTGAATCGAATTATTTTTTATTGTAATTTAACCAAACAAGCGCGCTACACGCTTGTTTGTTTGGATTTCTTTTTGAAATAGAATCAAGACTATTTTCTATCATGGGCCTCCCGTTGAGTTTTCCACTCTTCTCTGTCATACGGCACTTCCATTTAAATACAGCATGCCTTTGTCACGGGCCGATTTGGCTATCGTACATCGACGCGAAGGTAACATTAGAACTCTATACCTATAACCGTCCTTATAGTTTCGAGCGCAATTATATTTATTATCGCAAAACCCTCGTAGGTTCGGTCCGGCTTTCGTATCATTCCGACGAGAGCTCTGGGCGAAGCAGCTAGGTGTAAAATTTGCGTGGCTAGACAAATTTTAATGTAGGACGGATTGAATTTGGCGCGTAGGGGCCCCAAGAGTAAAGTCGGTGGTTTCTAGCGTTTCCGGTTCCGAAAAGCTATGTTACCGTGAATATAGCCATGTCGCCCAGAATCTTTGACGCCACGGGCAACTAACCGAGTAAAGTCAATAAAGCCTACCATTTCTCGTTGAAGTATACTTGTTATAATAAATTAATCTGCTAGAAATACTGGTCATTTTCTCATCTCTTTCTTCATCTGCTGAGTAACCAAGTAAAGTTGATCGTTATTTTTTTACTTTATAGTCGTTATTGACAGGCATAAGCCGAGAGTACCGAGGTACCACGATTGTTAGTATTTACGTATATATTTTACTTGCAGGTAAGTCCTACGCACATTTCAACTTATTAGTGTTTTCATCTGTACCAACGATTATTTCTATTTTTTGGGAATAAACCGATTCTTTGTTTGCCTATCTACCTGTTTTATTTGATTAGCTTTTGATATCAGTCTTCCAGAGGGGAGAGTCGCTAAAAAACGTTCTGTATTTCTGATTTTGATTAATATTTGAGTATTCGCTTATTACTGACTTTGAATTTTGATTAATTTTTGAGTATCTATTTTTCTATTGTTAATACTGATACAATTCTGACATTTAAATCTGTTCTAAGTTTCTAACTTATTTTTGTTGTTTTATTGATAAAAAAATAACAAACTTTTGGTTATCTTTTTATTTTGTCGCGAAGCTTAAGCTAAAACGAATTCCATATTTCAACTTTGGGGTATTTCTTGCTTGTGCCATCTACAAGCCCGTGTCGCCTTATAAATAAACCCACCCCTACTCTCTGACATTTGAGCTACGGCCTAATTGAACACTCGGCGACAACTCGTTCTAGCCTACGTATCGACACACGTAAATTCATTCAATTTTATTTTTAAATTCTCAAACATAAAGTTTTTTCTTTTAATTTGAAATTATTCATTCTCGGTTTCTTCTAAGCTAAAGTGAAGGTTTTGCGCCTATTAAAAAAAAAACGTAACACCTTTTCAAACCATTCGCCCCCTCTTCCTCTACCACTGTGGTATTTGCTTATTCCTAATTAGAGAGATTTCGTGATATTGTAATTACCTGGTTTCCCTTTTTTTATATTTATTGATTATGTTCCTAGGAACCAGTCAAAGATAGAGAGGAGTCAAGAAAGTAGGAATATGCTATGATTCATCAAGTAGGCTTACAATTTTATGTAGAACTTAAAAATGTGAACACTTATAGGGCGCACTTCTTTGAAAATTGACACATATCATAAGATCGCAGTGTTGCCAAATCTACTGTGTATTGATATCAACTTTTTTCTTCATTTTTAAATTGAGCACTCTCTAATGTTTACATTTTTAAATTCGACATAAAATTCTAAGCCTAATTGTTGTATCGTAGCTTATTTGTACTTTCTTGACTAATTTCTATCTTTTAATGGCTCCTTATCATTTCCATGTGCTGTTTTGTGTACATTTGTACTAAAAATTTTTGAACCTTACTAAGAGGCAGATTTTTTGTGAGTTTTAGGATGCTTTTTTGTTTTATCCGATGAAGGATTCTGGCGATTTAGGAAAAATCCTATACTTTTTGTATTTTTGAAGCTTTTCTATCTCTAAAAATACAGGCTATAGTCGAGAGTTTGATGAGGAATATCCCTGTACACATTATCTGGTTTCCGAATAGTTCTGGTTAAACTGAAAGCTGCTGACACAATATACCTAATATTATGAAATGCTAAAATAAGAAAGCGGAAACCGTTTCACTGTAAGTTAAAAGGTTTAAATTTTACAGCTTGTCATAGTTATTTAAAAGGTCAATTTTCAAACGCCAATATTTCGAAAACAGTTGAATTTAGGTATAGGGCGTTGTGACACTTAATAATTTTCGCAAAATACAAAAATGCTCTAGTATAAAAGATGTTCTATTTAAAAATGCCTTGTGGGGCACAGTGTATTGTTTTAAAATAATTTCCTAAAATATGCCGTTATCCAAATTGGGTTATCACAAACATTTTCGACTTGTATAGAATAATAGTTAATGGTAAAAAAATGGCATATTTCACGTCATCACTAGCCATAGAACATAGACATAAATCCTGGCGTTCACATATTTAACTGAATGTCGCATATTTGTTTTAGCGAAAATTGAGTTGATATAACCGTTTCTTTAGTTCATGCTTTTGGTGGACCTAAGGGCCTCTCAGCAATACTGGTGAAGATTAAGGCCCAGAAATTATAAAAGGAGAAGGGGTTTTGGAACACAATTTCGCATCAACATTGAACAATATTTTAGCAAGACCTATATGAGTTTGCCCTTTCCAACCCCATTTTTAGATTCCGACAACAGTGCATTTTTCAAGCATGTCGAAATAAATTCAGGTTCGTTAAACTTACCTCCCCACCGTTCGCTACCACTCCTCCGGATTCCCGTTCAATTCTCTCTCTAAGTGCATCACAAGCATGTTGTATCCATAATAGAGCGCCCTGTTCATGACTAGAGGGCGCTTTGGGGGGATCTCCTTGCGCATGACTAAACCGTTGCACAGCTGCTACCACTCGATCACTCGTAATAACTTCGCGGGCATACAGTACCATTATGGATTCGATAACTGCCATATGAGCGCTCTGAAACAAGATAAATCGTACATGTACAAATTACGTTAAATGCCGTTGAAAGTATAATAATTTAAAAAAGTATTTTGTCTACTGTGTCTAATTTGTATTTCCTTTAAAAATAATCATAAAATAAATATTGGACAGATGTTTTTTCCAATAAACAACAGAAGTTAACAACAGAACCAAAAGATATCGAATATTGTTGAAAAAAAGGCTAAAAAAATAACACTAAATTAAACCAACTAAAATGCAAAATATTTGGACATAAATATAACATCATGATCTAGAGACATAATATGTAAAATAATAATAATTATATACATAAACAAATAAACCATCTTACAGTAAAATAGACTTCTTATATAGAGAGACAAATATATTTCCATTTTCCAAGTAATTTTACAACAAATGACATTTCCTGTCTCTTATAATCTGGAGTAATATGATGAACATACAAGAAAATCTAGACCATGAATAATGTAGTGCTTCTATTTTTTATTCTAAGAATACGCTTTGAATAATTTTTATAGACACTAGAAGCATAGTTAGTATTAATCAGCAATTTTTTGATAATGCATATTCAAACGATAGAGTTCAGCTTTGAATATACAACCGAGAGTTATCAAACGTAAGACCTGGATCTCTATACATTCCTATATTCCTAAAGTAGTTCAACGTCCTTGATTGTTTTCAGTTAGTCTTAAAGATAGAAGTATCATGCCTGGATTGCCTGGTATAGTCGAAGTAACAAACGGACTCTCCGATAAATGAACCATATATGGGCAGTTCCATTTAAAACACAAAAGTTGATGGTCGCATTTAAAAAAAACTCCAACACAACATCAGATATTTGATAACAAATTGAATTCATTAAACGTTAAAAAGGAGCTAGTTACAAGTACTTAGAATCGTCCATTATTATTTATAGCTCCAATCACGAGGTATTTATAACAAAGCTAGAACTTCCTTGCATTACCGTTGAAGTTATATAAATAAAATTACAATGATGTGCCAAAAATAATTTGGCAAAATTGATACTTTGATCTTTTCAGAGGGCAACAAATATCTTGAAACCCATGGGTCTCTACATCTTTTTTTCAAAATTGGTCACCTAAATAATAAGATTCACTTTTTCAGAGAAAAAGGCCTTCTGATCACTTTATATGAGGTAACCTAATTACTGGTTTCGACTACCGAAGCTATCCGGGAATGGAAAAATCATATCTGCTGAAGTCACGAAGTGCAGTCAAGACTGCACGCTGATCTGACAAAGTGGCTTTGAGTTGGAGCTTCTTTTGCAACGTACCAATACCCATAAACACACCGTATTGAGCTTATTGTAAAATAACATGCATGAAAACGATATGGTTGTTGGAAGACTCGAGGCTTGCTGATAAGCCCTGAAGTTCCTTGCAGCATAGTCCCAGATCTCCTATCAACCATCCACTCCAGGTCCAGTGCGCTCTAATATTTCCATCCTAATGTCGACCGAATTCTCCTACCATGACAGGCACACAGTCTCCTCGTTTCGCAGTACTGTAGCTACCAAGGTTTTTTTAATGGCAGTGGCACACACACACTAAAAAGGAGATCCTATGGCACTCGACCAGCAATGTGTGTGTGCGAAAATATTGATTGGCACGGTTGTTAAACAGTTGTGAGTTGTAATTTGGTGGAAACAGACCTGCTTCCTGGGAGGAGTGATGCAGTGCGCCAGACAAAATCGTCCTTGTAAAGCGATGTTCTAGGTGTTCCCAATTGTACGACGAACGGGTGCGCTCTTGCCGTCTGTCGTGACTGCCTGACAGGCGTTGCTGGGGGCGGAATGAGGTGGGCCAAATCCCGTGAAAACATCTGTAAAATAGGGAGAAACTATCCAGATCCCGGGTCAACTCCGGGTCGCCGGCGCCGCCGAGACACACGGCTTTCTTCTGAATGGAATCCAGCAGCTTTAGGGCGTGCTTAGTGCTTATAATTCTAAGCACGGTCTTATTTGAGCTTTGTAGAGCAAGAAGAGCTGCTGCGGTGTATAGTTTTTTGTTGTTAAATAGGGCGCCAAGCTTCTGCGAGCTTTCTCCAGATCTTGTAATCTGCTCCTGTCTGCGGTGATTAGTCTCGAGGTACTTGACTATTTGATGATTGACTACACGGTGATCAGGAATAGCCTATCTCTCGCCAGAAATCAATTTGACCTGGCTTTATAAGGCTCGCCTTGCTGTTATTGGCCTGTCTGTCCCCTTGAAAGTTTTTCCCTTCTCTTGAGAAGGCCTCAACCTCAGCCTCAACCGTTCACTCCGTAATTGCCACTCTTATTTAGTTCTAGTAAGGCCTTAAAGGAACTCGAGGCTCATACAAGGCGCGCTTCGAGCCAAGAAAGTATATCTGCCGCCTCGTTCTCCGTCACCTCGCTGTGTCGCAGCACAATACTTCATTGTCTTGCGTCGTGCCAGGACTTACTCCGCACATACGTGGACTAAGTCAGAAATAGTCCTGACTGCACAAATTGCCTTTAATGTAGCTTGGCTGTCTGAGCATGTCCACACTTTCATTCCTCTGCCTGACGTCGTCCAACCATCAATACATCCCCATCCAAGAAGGCACCCGCTCCGGAGGGCAGAGAATGTAACAGACAGCTCCTTAAGAAAAACTGAAAAACTTGAGGTCGAGGATTACCTAGAAATATGGATTTCAGCAAGTTTACATTTTCGCCGCATGGAACAGCCCAATTAAATTCTTGGATCCTCTTAACATTCCTAGCTAGTAATATTTGATTGAACATTGTACATTTTAACTATTTAAATTGAATATGTTAAATAAATGGTGCATATCATTTTAATAAAAATTCTCCGTGTTAAATTGTGTTTTAAAACTAATTTAATTTTTCATTGTTTTTGATAGTCTTGACAATGTCATTTTGTTGATCAACCGTAGACAGAGGGTAGTGCCTGAGAAAGGTGGTTAGTGTGAGTGTTGTTTTTCTGATGAGGGACAAGTTCAAGGGGATTCCACAAGGCAATGTCATAGAGCCCCATTTTATGTAAATATTTTATCAATGGAAATATTTCATCAGAAAATTTTACAGGTGTTACAAATATCCTTGTCATTGGCTCGGCCTTGTGGGAACTACCCAATGTTTAGAATGGTTTGCCAAGAATAAATTGGTTCTCAATATTGGTAAAACCAATTAGCTGTGCTTTAGTACAAAACAGACCTTGGCCGCCAAACACGAAGTTTCTTATTAGTTATTATTCGTACAGACCGTTCTTCAAGAGTAATGTCAAAATACCTGGTTCAAAATAGCCCAAAGTATGTGTATTTTGCAACAGTTTATTCAATCCGTAGGTATGAGATCATATCCTCGTGGCACACATACCAGTGCGTAGTGACAGCATTGGGACAACGTGAATCTCTCAATCTTCGATATACATACAAACTGTCGATATATGAGAACAGAAATAAATTTGCAGAATTTGAAATCCAACACCTAATTTTGGCCTAAATCTTCTGCACAGACTCACTGCTGCTGAGAGGAGCCATGTGTACTCGTTCCTAAACTTGTTAATAAGCTTCGAAAAAGGATGAAGGTTGAATAGAATTTTACAATGTTTAAAAAATACGTTTTAAATGTGTTTTTACTTGTAGAACCATATTACATAGAATATTTTTTTAAACACTTGGTAATATTCTATATTTGAGGTATGTTCAATGTGTTGTTTGATATTTTAAAGTTTAGTTAGTTTTGCTAGGCCTAATTTATTCACCACATCACTCAATTTTATAACTTTTTATACTGTGTATAATTCTTTGATTAAATAATTTTGACTGGACATTGGAAGTTTGAGTTTATAGACTTGTAAAAAAAGCAAATGTACTTACCATACGTAAAGGGTTGGTTTGTATGAGAGTAGTCTCTGTCAACTGAGACCCATCAGATAGTTCCGGAACATAGGTGCTTTTGCGTGCCAACGTTTGCAAAATCGCCCAATGGTTAAGGTTGTGGTAGTTTGGATCCGAGTAAATGTTGGCCAGGGCCCGACAGTAGATCTCGGCGTTGGCGAGGGCTCCCGCGATTTGCGGCTTGAGGTGTTCTTGGTTCTGTAAATTTAATAATTTATTATTTCTTATATGTTCCAGGAAATATAAATGTAATTAAATAATACATCATTAAAGAGAGTATTAAATCGGCATCGCATATTATGCTTTAATTTTTTTATAAACACATACTATGATGATCGATCGACCGCAGTAGTTAGGGCATCCCAAATAATAACAATGAATGAATGCAGGCCTCCAGAGTTCTATTTCTTTTATTTTGCAGTTGCTTTATTCATCAGTATTTTAAATCTCGCTTTTATCTTATTTTGTCTTATATAGTTATCTAATAAATAAAATAATGCACTAAATGATAACTAAAAACTCTATAGAATTTAGGAATGACAATTTCAAAATTAATTCAATCCATATTTAGTATTTTTAACCCACATTTATTCTTCATTTTTATAGGGTTATCAAGAAATCGTCGAAAGCTTATAAAAAATTTTCTCAAAAATTGAACTACTTCTGGCAATTTCAACTCGAAAATCAATCGGGCGAAGAAATTTATGCCTGTGTGTTTATAGGATGTTGGTCAAACAATAGTAACTGTAGATGTTTCAAATTTGGTATGAACGAATATGAAGTAGAATGTAAGAAAAAAATCGTTTATAGAGTTCCCAAAAAACAGCCTATATCTAGAGAGCTAAGGTCACCGAACATTAACAATAGACTAGAAGGTTCACTCTAAGCCCCGTCCCCAGCATTTCCATCCTTGCCACGTCACGGAACCTTGTGAAATGCTGGTTAACCGATCAGGGCTCGTTCGACGATCCACCCCGTCCGTGCTGACTGAAAGTGAACCTTCTAGTCACTTGTTAATGTTTGGTACTAAGATGAATTTATTTTTGCGTACGTTTCTTCGAGATCACATGTTTTACCTCGGTACCATGCATATTACGAGCGAAAGAGTACATAACAACACTGATTATTTAAATAATCGCAGTTCGGATGTAGTTTTACATACCGTAGATGGGTACATGGTATGCGGAACCGTGCATGTTATCTGCTAGTAGCGATTTTTTAAATTAATTATCGGATCACCTTGAAATTTTAAGTAGTGATATTATGCACGAAAACACATGCATTCTAACTTGTGCTTTTTAAAATAAAACACCTTAAATATTTGTCACTAAAATCAATGATCTTCTGGTCTTGATTTCATATTATAATGTCTACATTTGCTTTGACAGTTTTTGAAATATTTGAAGTCCATACCTCCCGCAATGTTTCAACGGTGCCCAAGAAATCCGTAAGTACTGTAAAATGGATGTGAACTAAAGACCTTTTTTGGGTCTAATGTTTTCCATGCTTGTTGGAAGACAGTTAAACACCTTTATACCAATGTAGTAGGGTCTTTTTCATACAAACTTGTTGCATGTTTAGACCCATACCTTGGTGTTAAAACTCCACTACCACTCATTGCACCATTAATCGCAAATTTATCCCTATGCCTATATACATAACAACACATAAAAGTACACTGAATAAACTGTCATAATCTTAAGTTAATTAAATAGTTGTACACAGCTGTCTAGGGAGCAAGCCGTTCTTCTAATACGCTTCTGCAATACAAAAATACGGGACGTCGCGTGGTTTTGGGCTCCCCAAAATAAAACACCATATAGAAGGGAGAATGAACAAATTAATAGTAGAATGATAGCATGAAATCATGGTTAACAATATCCCTTAGTTTATAAATACCACAGTTTAACGATGAAAGTTTGTTACATGTTGCCTTACAATGCTCAAGCCAATTTAGGTTATTATCTAGTTCAACCCCAAGAAACTTTAGGGTTTCGACCTGTCTTATGGGTTGATTATCCTATATGAATTACATATTATACTGTTACGGCTAGCCTAACAACCATCCGAACGTTTTTGTGCTACCCTATAGAACTAACCGCCGCGCCGTGCCCCTCGCTTCTCTGTCTGCATGAATCATCGCCCGGCCGGCCGCGAAGTTTCGGGATCGCTGCAATTATCTCGATGGCCTCGTCGAGATCATATAGAGTGGCCTCGGAATACTTCCCGAATATTCGTGATAGATTTGAGATTATATATAAGCAGACCTAAGGCGAATGTTAGTCAGTCAGTTCAGTTCAGTTAATCATTGAGTGGTGAATAGATATTAGTGGTAAAGTTATAAGAGTAGTTTAGAGTGTTAAATTGTATACAGTGGTAGTGAATAAAGAGAGTATTAGTTGAAAATAGCAAAGTTGTAATTCTGTTAAGAACCCACGGGAAAACGTAACAATACTATATTATCTTTGTTTCTAAATTCGATAAAATTTGTTTTATCTGTATTTAATAAGAACAAGTTCTTTTTTTATTGTCCGTTGACTATTTTATTTTTGTTTCTAAATTCTAAAATTTGTTTTATCTGCATTTAATAAAATAAAGTTCCTTTTGCACCAGTCATGCATTCGTTCAGCAGTCAGATTGGCTAACTGATAAGCTAGATTTAACTCCCCATAAGATATCACCACAGATGTACCATCGGCAAACTGTACAGCTGACATATTCTACCACCCACACCCACATTTAAGTCGTTACAAAAAATAAGAAACAGGAGAGGTGAAATCAGAGATGCATGAGGTGCTCCTGTGGATGTAGAGACAAAAGAGGATTGATAGGAATGATTAGCCAAACCGCCCTTCCATCCCTTAATGTATACTGTTTGGATGCGATCTTGTAAAAACGATTTGATCCAGTTCAGACTAACACCCCTGACATCTTTAAAGCTTTTGAAGTAAGATGTTATGATGCATTAAGTCAAAAGCTTTGCTTAAATCGAAGTGAATACTAATTGTTGTATTGTCATCAAGGGAATTTATTATAGCTAATATATAATCAAAAAGTGCTGTCTCAGTAGATCGATTTTGTAAAAACCATGTTGCGTAGTATTGAAAAATGAGAAGCAATATAGGAATTTTAGCAGTCTATTGTAGAATGCCCTTTCAGACTTCTGAACAAGCAAATGGGATGGCAATTGGTCTATAATTTTCCAAATGGCTCTCATCGCCCTTTTTATGCAAATGTTTGACTAAACTCTTTTTCAAATTTGTAGGGAAAAGTCCTTCAAGAAATGACTTGTTGATTATGAATGGAAGTGTTCTGCTGACCTTTTTAAGCATGTCGTATTGATTATACCCACAATCTCACTGTTGTCCACAGGAGTCAGAAAGAATGATCTTTCGTTAATAGAACATGACACTTTAGCCAGAAAAGGTTTTGTACCTGCTTAGACAGCTGTGTAATCTCATGGTTGTACCATTTTCTCCTATCATACTTGCTCGATTTATTTTAGTTGTTTTTGGAAATGCTTTGTTAAAATAATACATAAACGTGTTAGCTTTCACTCATTAGAAGAGATATGAAGTATCTTTCGTGTTCCTCTGAAAATGATCCAGATTTGTAGATTCATCTGTGGCTTTGATGTTATCTCTTTCACGAACTAAAATGAACTCCACACTAACCCAAATGATCTGATAATCCACTGTTAAAAACGTTAATTTTAAAATCGCCATAAAAGTTTATGAACAGATTATCCATCACCGTTGATGAGTTGCGGCCTCGGTTACGGCTATATCTAGTTGGCTCTGAATTCAACGACCCAAAGTTTACGAGCCTAGCATGTCAGTCAACCTAATTTTGTTTACATCGTTACATCCCCAGTCAACATTAAAATCTCCGGATACAATAATAATTATATTTGCGGAAGTTCTGTTAAGATATTGTAGTATATTTTCCAGTTTGGACATAAATATGCCCAAATTGGCTCCCCAGGGGAGCGATATACACTAATAATAAAATATGTTTTATTGTTTACTGTAAATTCACCAACACAGTGTTCAAAATGTTGTTCTATATGTGCCCCCTCCGCGGCATAGACTCCCTGCTGAAACTAACACACACTAGCATCTGGCATCTGCGGTATGGTTTGAATGGAAGCTTGCAGGCATATAGTGATGTTTATACGTACTATATATTTTTCGAATCAAGACGAAAAGGCCTTTTCATTTCAGTGAACGATATATAGGCTGTTCCTTAAATTTTTTTTGTGGCAGTTTTACGATGGTTATTATTAATCTAATGTGGGATTCTGACACATTAAGCAAAATCCTATGCCTCTTGTAATTAAATATTATTTCTATCTCCAAAAATAAAGGCTGTAGGTGGATGCCGAAACATGTGGAATAACCCTGTTCATGTACAACCCATATGAAATATAAGTGGCGAAATAATAAAACGATACGCATCAATAAAGAATGAAAAAATAGACTTGTTAAAAGGCTGTTGTAAGTACTCAAGTTACGTAGAAATGATGCCCATAGTTTAACTTTTTCGATACTTTGGTCGTTAACCGCACCATATTGCACATCTGACGCCATATCAACAATTTCTTGTTGATTCTATACAGGTGCTGCTGCTCTAGGGCCATTTCACATCAAACCAACACCGAAATAAAATGTTTGGCAGATCACCTCATCGATTTTGATAATTTTTGGTACAGTTATTCTACCCATTTAGTAGATGAAAAATCTACAATCTAAATTTTTTAAGTAGTTTTTTTAATCGATTTTTAAAAATAAAAAAGCGGCCATTTTCCCCAAATATATTAAACGAAATCAAGATATCTCATGAACTACTTACACTACAGCAGTGAGCTGTATCTCATTTAAAAGGTCTTGAAAATACCTTTCAAATGAGGTACCACTCAATATAGGCGTATTTTTCAAATCTTTCAAAAGAATAAATTTATTTTTGTCAATATTTTAGGGGAAAATGTTAACAACTTGAAAACATAGCAAAAAGTTTTTTTTTTCGTTTTAAAAGCCTTTTTTCAGATTTTACTTACCGAGGTGTTTACAAAGTTTCGTCAATTGTTAACTTTTTTTCGGATTTTTAAAGTAAACCTTAAACAAAAACCTAGTCATCGTACCACCCAGCCTTCTCCACATTTCCACCCCAAAAAAATTGAACAAGATCAAAAGTTTCGAGGTTTGCTATTTTTTCAAGCAGAAACTTATAACTCGCTGACACGCGCACATCTAATCTGGTAAGTATCCTTCTACCGCCCTTGGTTGAGTTTGCTGCAAGAAAATACCTGCAGTGCTCAGACACTGCAGTGAATTTTTCTAATTTTACAAATAACGAGTTTCTTCAATCTGGCTTTGTGACTGCTCAGTATGATAACTTGTGGGGGGTTTGCGCGTTTTATTGGAAAAAATTAAGAATCTGATGAGGTTAAAACGAGGGGGATTTCAGTAGTGAGTTTGTGTACACTAAAATACCACTTCTGACAGAAATTACCACAAATTACCTCCAAATGACCACTCATTTCCTCTGTTAGTCCTAATTACCTCAGAAATTACCACTCAATACCACTTAAATTACTACTAATTTCCACAAATTTTCACTAATTACCACTAATTTCCACTAATTACGGATTAAATTACCACTGAAATTTCCACTAAAAACCACGAATTAAAGTTAGTTTCAAATTATGCACTTGGTTTAAAACTAAATAGCATGTTGCTACGTAGGTTTATATTAAACGTACGACCTCGATGCAAAAATCGAACTCGGCACATCCAAAAACCCTCTTCAAAAGTATTCGAAACGAAAGATATTGTTACGGCTAGCCTAACAACCATCCCAACGTTTTTGTGCTACCCTATAGAACTAGCCGCCGTCCCGCTCGCTTCCCTGTCTGTATGACTCATCGGCATTTAAAGATCCTTTACACAAATAGTGCACTATGTAAAAATCGACCTCTCCTATTGGTCGATCCATCTCGTATTACGAGATGTCTGCGTGATACAATCAATTTCTGTCAAGAGCTCTTGTGGTGTAGAGGTTTAGATCGTTGGATCTCACCTGGAAAACGCGGGTTCGAACCCCGTTGCTTTTTATTATTATTTTTTAAAGATTATGTTTCTAAACAGCTTTTTTTCTTGATTTTGGGTATGTCTTGGGTTAGATTGGGTTAGCACCTGGTTAGTTTCCTTTTCTTGAGCCCCCGTAGCGAGCGGAGGGCCATGCGGATCGACCAATGGGAAAGGCCGATTTTTATATAGTGCACTATTTGTGTAAAGGATCTTATAATGCGACTCATCGCAGGATCGCTGGAATTATCTCGATGGTCTCGTCGACATCATATATAGTGCGCCAAGCGAGTGAACCTTAACAACGACTGAAGGGGATAGAGGACTAGCACGTAAATAATCTTGCCTTCCCATAGGCGCACGAGGTTATTCTTACCATATTATGATTGATAATATTGATTAGTTTAAGACGTTAAAATTAATTACAGTTTTTTTTTATATTACAGTTTTATAGTACAAAATATGTCATATAATAATATCTCATTTTTATAATAAGGATAGTATTCTATGATATTATTTGTTGTATGTATTACATAAATATGTTGTAGTAATAAGTAGAGTTCGTTTCCCGAAGGTTTTGTATTGACGTCATTGATGACGTCGCTTAATTTGAAAAAAAAAACGGTTTTTCGTAGCTAATTTTTGTATTAAAAGTTAGGCAATATTGAAGCAAGTATGTTACAAAACGCTCTTTATAGAACGTTCGGAATTGTTTTGTAATAAAAATTTTAATTTAGAGAGTTCAGCTAAGAGACTTATCCGAAATATATAAAAATTAGTTAACCGCGTATAATAATCACCAAATGCAAGAAAAATATAAGAAATGTTAAAAATCTTCAAAGATATCATCAAATTAAGGGTCTGATGATATATAGGTTGTGTCGATTTTGCAAATTTCCTTTTTTTCGCTAGAAAAGGGGTGTCCTATAGAGTAGCTTAAGCCAAAAAAATCGGAGGATTCGCCACATTTGAGCCGAAAAAATATCCGCGTTTTGAGCCTAAATTGTCCTAGAAGGGCAAACTTCCACTACCACTTTCCCAGGTGTAACGTGAAAATATTGAAATTGTAACGTGAAAATAATGAAATTTTAGTAACCGACACCGGGGGCCTGGCACAGTGTTTCCAAAAGTTGCACATTTTCTTATGGAGAATAATAGTGTTGTTTACTATTTAAGTATATTTAATATTCCACTTCACGCATAACCCTCCGCTCGCTTCGGGGGCGCAACCAAACAAAACTAACCCAAACTAACCCAAGGCATGCCGGAAATAAAAAAAGATTGAAATTTGTCAGTCGAAAATGCAAATATTTTTTAGTTTGTTTTCCCTCATTTGGGAATGTCTTGTTTTAGGTTTGTTTGGTTACGCCCCCGGAGCGCGCGGAGGGCCATGTATGAAGTGAAATATTTGAGGAATATATACATACAAAGGAATAGTGTAATCGAATGAGTGTCTCTTTTATTCCGATGAATGAATGCAAATGCACATTGAACAATCATCCAAGCAGCCACGTTTACTATACGGCGGGCAATGATATCATTATGGCAGGATCGACCATCCCTTCATCTTCATTCAATCGGTCTACTGGGGGTCTCGGTCAACAGCAATAAGTCCTGGCATGACCACATTGCTAACGTCGCAAAATCAGCCTCCCAGAAGCTTGGTACGCTATTTCGTAACAAAAAATGTATACACCGCAGCAGTTGCTCTTGCTTCACAAAGCGCAAATAAGACCGTGCGTAGAATATTGCTCGCTCACACATCTGGGGTGCCACGCCAGAGCACACCCTAAAGCGTTCGGAAGAGAGTTGTGCGTCTCGTCGGTGACACGGAGTTGACTCGGAATCTGGATAGTCTGAAACACCGCAAACATGTGACCGAGAAACCCCTGTTTTACAGATAGTTTTACGACAGATGTTCCCAGGATTTGGCCCGCCTTATCCCGCCCCTGACAACGCCTGTCAGACAGTCACGATAGACGGCAAGAGCACACCGGTTCGTCGTACAACTGGAAACACCTAGAACATCGCTTCACAAGAAATCCTTTGTCTGGCGCACTGCATCACTGTGGAACTCACTCCCAGGACGCATATTCGGATGTAACAAGCAAGATGTCCATTCGACTATGCCGAACGTTTCTTAATATGTGACGTGCACGATAGCATTTAGTCGGATGTCGTGACTGTTACATAGAATCAACAAATAAGTCTTCAATTATGTCAACACTTCATGCATGGCCCTCCGCTCGCTTCGCTCTCTATACGGGGTTTCAACAAATAGAAACTAACCAGATGCTAACCAAAACTAACCCAAAATTTTTAATTTATTTTTTTTTATTTTGGGTTAGTTTTGGTTAGCACTTGATTAATTTCTGTCTGTTGTGCCCCCGTAGCGAGCGAAGCGAGCGGAGGGCCATGCATGAAGTGTTAAAATAATTGAAGACTTATTTGTTGATTCTATGTAACAGTCACGACATCTGACTAAATGCTGTCGTGCACGTCACATATGAAGAAACGATCGGCATTGCCGAATGGACATCTTGCCTGTTACATGCGAATATGCTCCCAGGACATCTGTTCCCCAAACTAACCATTCAAGAACCGTGTCAATCAACATCTTCGCACACACACCGCTCGTCGAGCAATATAGGATGTGCTACTGCCATAAAAATCATTCACCTAAATAAAAAAAAGAGTAGAGACACTTATAGCACAGCTTATTCACTACCAGCTAGTCAACTCTATCGGAATCGGAAAGTTGGAGTGTGGGGCACTGCGCCCTGAGCGGTTCAGTTCCACAGTTGAATTTAAAATGAATTTTCGCTTCAAAATACATGACAAATTCGTCCGAAGCCTCGGCTATCGCCCTGAGAGGTTCGGAAATTTCGGATTTTTATACAATTGTGCGTTTTAAAATAGTTTTTAAACGAATTTTAGACGATAAAATAGTTATTTATGCAACAAGTGTGTAAAGTGAACCTTTTTTTATAAATGGGAATATTGATAAAAAAATTTAATTGAAATTGAATAAAAAAAGGGTACTTTACACATGAGTAGCATACAAAATTTTTTCTACTACCGAAAAATATATGAAAAAACAAAAATAGTATTAAATTACTTTACGCACTAGTGCGTAAAATAAATTATTTTACACACTAGTGCGTAAAATATAATATTTTACGCATTGCCCTAAATGTCAAAAAATATTTCAGATTTACTTTACGCACTTCACATTAAAAAAAACAATTTTACGAATCTTAGAGAGTGCGTAAAGTGAGTACTTTACGCACGGTAGCAGAAAAAGCATATTTTAAATTAAACGAACTGTCAAAAGTATTATTCAGATGGCCAGGCGTTTAAAACAATATTAAGTCATGACCCTCTTCTAAAATTTGCAAAACTTGGTTATTGACTTTCCGAAATCAAAGGATGCCGCCGCAAGATGACTAGCTGGTAGTGAATAAGCTGCGCTTATAGCGCACCATTTTCTAATAAATTTTGCTAACGAAACTACAGTAAACGTCTGGCAACAGTGTGCCTTCTTAAAAATCTTTGTTTTGGGTATTGTGACAGTTGACAGTAAAAAGGAGGATGGATATTTACAAGTAAAATTTAATTTTGTTTAATGGGGCTATGGCTATGAGTCGTTTTAAATTAGGACCGGAACAAAATGGAGGTCTCTCGTTCGATGCAAATGTATCCTAGTTAATATTTTCACCCGACAATTGATTTTCAGATATGTTTTGTCTATATTTCTACCGCTTTTGTGAAGTGGTGCTGAAATTTTGTGTCAAAACTCGAACTTTGAGGGCATTTTTCGGTTCAAATGTAGCGGATCTTCCGACTTTTTTGGCTTAAACTACTATATAGGACACCCCCTTTCTAGTGAAAAAAGAGAATTTGCAAAATCGACAAAACCCATATATCACCAGATCCTACAAGCCAAATAATATAAATAACCACACAGTTCGGCCTCGGCAATTTCCACGCCAATGGCTAAAGCAAGTCGCTGCCGAAATTTTAAAATATGTAAAAAAAATTAGGTGTTGGTCTAGGGTCAAAGTGTATTAAATATATCCTGCGACCAATCACGAAACTGCCTCCTCGCTAAAAATCAAGTAAACGTCGCACTGTTGCCTATTGTCGCGTATTTTAAATAGCTTGAAGGCAAATAAAATATAAACATTATAAATATTATAGTATACTTATTCCGTATTTCCCTGCGTAAATAAAATAGTAAATAATAGAAGACACTAGTATTAAGGAAAATAACAAAATTAAGTATTCAAGTAGGAAATATAAATATGTAAATTCACTATAGGAAACTAGACAGAAAATAAATTAGGATTATTGGGAAAAAAATGTGGCAGCATCTAAATATGCGAGGACATTTTTTGCCCGCATTCTTTCCGTCCAGGTTCTTTTATTTGGCAAACAGTAGAGTGGCCTCGGAATACTTCCCGAATATTCGTGATAGATTGGAGATTATATATAAGCAGGCCTAAGGCGAATGTTAGTCAGTCAGTCAGTTAGTTCAGTTAATCATTGAGTGTTGAATAGATAGATATTAGTGGTAAAGTTATAAGACTAGTTTAGTGAGTTAAATTGTATACAGTGGTAGTGAATAAAGAGTATTAGTTGAAAATAGCAAAGTTGTAATTCTGTTAAGAACCCACGGGAAAAACGTAACAATATCATCCACCTACGAAGTTTTAATGGTTTGAAAATGTTTTTGATTTTTTTATTGTTTTTATATCGGAAACGGTTAAAGGGATCAATTTACATGTTACCGTCATAAAAAATAAGATTTTCAAAATCATATACAGGGTGATGAAAAAAATTATATTAAAAATTGTCCTTTTTCAAGATATTTCTGTACAGAAAATTCGCAAGATCTTCTCGATGCAAAAATCAAAGTCGGCACATCCAAACACCACCTAAAGCATTCGAAACAAAGAAGATCATCCACCTACAAAATATTAATTTTTCGAAAAAGTAAAAGAAAAAATGCTTGTTTTTATCTCGGAAACGGTTAAAGGGATCCATTTCCATGTTACCGTCATAAAAAAAATTTCATACAATTATACAGTGGTAAAAGAAATATTAAAAAAAAATTCTCCTTCCAAATATTTCGGTACAGAAAAATCGTACGATCTTCTCGATGCAAAAATGGAACTCGACACGCCCAAAAATCCCTTCTAAAGCATTCGAGACGAAAAAGATCATCCACCTACGAAGTTTTAGTTTTTCGATAATTTTTATTTTTTTTTTGTTTTTATATCGGAAACGGTTAAAGGGATCCATTTACATCTTACCATCCTAAAAATAAAATTTTCAAAATCATGGTAAAAAAATTATATTTATTAAAATTCTCATTTTTCCAAATATTTCGGTATAGAAAAATCGTACGACCTTCTCGATTAATCAAATCAAACTCGGCACACCCAGAAAACCCCACCTAAAGTATCCGAAACGAAAAGATCATCCACCTACGAAATTTCCTACTTCGTGGCCAAATCTGAAAAAAAAATGCTCAATATTGAGACGAGAATGATATTTTATCGAATACCTACCTTATTTCACGTCCTATCGAAAAATATCATAGTAGCGTTTCGATCGGCCATGAGAGGCAGCAGATACTGACGTAAACTGATTTATGATATCTCTTTCCGCTACCGAGGAAATTGAGAAAAATTAAATCACGTTTGTTGAATTAAAAAAAAAAAAGAAACATACGACGAGCGGAATACTGCACGTTAAAGTACCCCACCAAACCAATCTCTGGGCCATTTACCGTTTAGTTCTAATCTCTTACGGTTTTCGAATTACAGTCGATTATACACTTTTTTATACATTTTCCGAAAAAATAAAAAAAAACTTTCTTGGAAACGGTTAAAGGGACCCATTTACATCTTACCGTCGTAAAAGTAGAATTTGCAAAAATATATACAGGGTACTAAATACATTTAGTTTTAAAAAATTTCTCATTTTTTCAAAGTTTCTCCATTATTTAGCGTTGGAAGTTTCATAAGAATCTTTCCATTCCAGGAGGGGTATCATCGACTTTTATACATTTTTTCCAAACATACGCCCAAAAACCACTCGCGTGGTTTTTGGGCGTTTTTTTGAAAAAAAATTGCGATAAAGTTACGACTCAAGTACGAGTTAAACGCCGGTAAAATACATATTTTTGGCAGTAAGTATAAATGAGACCTTAAAAGCTTTAAATTCTGCAGGAAAAACGGCTGAACCGTGCAACTTGCAACGGTTTATCGATGATGTTACTGATGTTAAACTCCACTTCTCAGACAAAGTAATACTCCTAGGAAAATTAATGCTGTTTTCTTTTAACTGATACTAATAAGGATCGAGAAACATAATTTAGTTAAAGCTTAGTTAAAAAGTGTAGTTAAAACTCTGTTAATGTCTTCTAAAACAATGGAAATTCGAAGGCATAGCATAATTTTAACATTACAAATCTTCGACTTATTTCCCCAAAATTTACTTAAAATACCAAAAATTACCAAAAAAATTGCCACTATTTACCACTAATTACCACTTATTACCACTAATTACCAATAACTATCAGTAATTATCAGTAATTACCACTCATTTCCCCTAGAATTTCCACTAATTACCATGACTGTGTACACTAAATTACCACAATTAAATCCCCCTGGGGTTAAAATCAGTTTTTTGCAACCAATGGACCAACTAGTCCATTTTTTACCCTACACCCAAAGCAGATATTTTACTAATTAAGAGATTCAATATTAAAGGAGGTTCAGCCGGTTACTGTTACAGGTCGGACTTACACACTTACTTAGGAAGAAATGTTAAACTCTTCAAAAATTAAAAAAATAAATACCTATATGGTGGATTTTGGATTTTTTGTAAAAAAATTTTTCTATTAAAAGTAATAGGCGTAGTTGGTGTTACATTTATCAAAATAAATACCATTTTTTGCTTGTATTTTTAGTGTTATTATTTTTGTTTTCATCTTGTCCCCGTTATTTCTCCATCCTGAAATGTAGCAAATATGTTGCTAAAATATTGACAAAAAATATGTTTTTTTCGAAAAAAATTAAAAATGCTATTCAAAATTCCATTTTTTTTTTTTTTGAAACACCTATATCGAGTTGTACCTCATTCGAAAGGTATTTTCAAGACCTTTTAAATGAGATATAACCCACTGCTCTAGTGTAAGTAGGTAGTTCCTAAGATATTTCGATTTCCCTTAGTATATGTTTAGGGAAAATGGTCACTGTTGAAAATTTGGGATTTTTCAGCTACTAGATGGGTAGAATGACTGTACCAAAAATTATCAGAATCGAAGAGGTCACCTGTCAAACCTCTGGTTGATTTGAGATGAAATAACGCTCTACAGCTATTCTGTTATGAATCGTAAAGTGTTTATTTCTCGAAAATACTTGCATTTTTTAGCTTAGGTATATAAATCTACATGAACAAGAGTGCATGCATATTTAGCCTAACCAAGAAAATTGCTTATAAACAATTTCAAATGAATGACCACATCAAGTCGCACATGACCAAACAGAATAATTACATCACTTTACAACAAATTTTTATTCTCTACAAATAGCCTTAAAAATGTAGTAAGTCAATATTTTATTCAATTCGCATTAGCATTATCTTGGCTCTGGAGTTTGCTCGCCTTGAAACCCGACTTATTAATGACAGTTATTTTTCAGGCTATTGACTGTATTATGATGTCAACAAATTACAGCGCATCTATTTTTACAAACGTTCTTCACTACTTCATGTTATTTTGTTGTGGTCGATAGCATTTGTCGGTTACAAAAATTGTTTTAATCAGATATCGGCGACTTATGATGTTGAAAATGGATTGAAGAAAATCGTCAAAGATTGCTGCTGCTGTCAATTTATATTTAAAAAGTATGTATACGTAAGAGACACAGACATCTGTGTAAGAGAGTTTATTCTAGCTTTTTAGTATTCCTAAAAAATAAATAATGCCTTAAAAAAATTACTAAATACTGATCTAAAAACTGTAAAGGCAAGCAGACGACATGATCCAAAAGTTGCAGGCTTTTCGCTGACTCAACTTGTCAAGGTCTCCCTAGTGGTACGATAAGGACTTAAACAAGCATATTATGCACTTAATTTGAAATTTACGAACTATAAGTAAACATCAAATCGAAAATTTTGTATCATTTACGAACAATAAAATTAATATTTTACATTAATTCTGCTTCCAGTTTCATTAAACTTAAATTTTTCCCGAACATAAAAAAATAAAAATTATATTGTGACAAAAAAAAAATAGATACAAATCTTAGAAAAGGTATAAAATTTAATGCTTAAAAAATTCCATTGAAATGAAAAGGGGAAATATCCGACATCGAACACGCAATCACAAAACAGCAATATAATAATTATTAAAAAATATATTAGAAAAAGATAATCTTATAGCTCGGCAAAAATAAAAATAAACATTTTATTAAAAAATAAATATTTTAATTAAAGTCTAATGACGAATGGTGTGATTCATTTTAATTTTTCTTCAATTTATATTCAACTCGATGGAGTTTACATATTATATTCGATTATATTTATATATTTACGAAAATTATACATACATTGGATAACCGAACATTAAAGGGAAATTTTTGATAAGGAAATCTGATTCACCGTACTTATTGAACTTATTTCGATATGTACAGTATTAAAATCCCACCTATTGTAAAATATACAACCATTAAAGCACATGCTTACGACAAAAGCACGTTTAATAGATATGTTTTTGCAATTCTAACTTTTATTTCATGTTCAACAAATTCAATGAACTGTAAAATATGTCGGCTTTATGCAGAAGCACATCCTCTGGAACTATGTCGAACACAGTTATTTTTAAAGCTTACACGAATGGTAAATCTTATTATGTGGGATTATCTGTTTGAATTTTTAATAAAACTAAGTAATTTAATAATATAATTTATCTCTAGACAATTAGCATGACCAGCAGTTATATTTAATTTCCAGTAGAATAATTAAAAGAAATTATATCGATTAATTATAAAAACGGGAGGTAAAACAGGTTATTTTAAAAATGTTCTCAGGTTTGGAGTTAAATTAAAGTTTTGATCTAATCACAAATATTACACTTGAATACACACTGAAACTTAAATACAGGTGTTCAATATTAATTTCGGTATAAGAGATCTGGAGCTAATCAGTTTAAAAACTATTATCTACCTCTTAGTTTAAGACGAATAAATCCAAGAGTATATACTTTCAATTCAATGTGTAACGAAATTTTTCAGTACATTGTTATTGGAAAAAATATCATTAGATTATAATGAAGTAAATAAAAACCCGGTCGCTGGCTTTACAATATTGAACTTTGCCAGTGGATAAAAAAGCATTTGACAATGTAAAGCATGGACCTGATGTTCAGTGGACTGCGGGAAATGGGAATTGACGATAAGGATGTTAGAATTAGAAAACAGCTTTATTTGGGGACATCGCTAAAGGGGTCCGACAGGGATGCGTTCCATCTCCCATGCTTCTTACGTAGAGAAGATCATCCAAATAGCTCTGGACAACGTGGTTACTGGAATAAAAATAAACGGCAGACCCATCAACAACATTCGATATGCAGACGATACCGCAATCCTGGCTATTAATCTAGAAGAACTTCAGGAATACTAGATAGAGTGACCGAAGTAGGCGAACAGTTTGGACCGAGCATTAACATCACAAAAACTAAAATGATGATTATCAGTAGTCAAGAATACAATAACTTCAACCTTCCAATCAACGGTGAAGCAACTGAAAGTCTCCAATTTAAATACCTGAGAGCTGCCGTCAATGAGAACTGGGATTGTGATGAGGAGGTAAAAAATGCGAATCGGAACTGCAAAAACCACGTATACTTCTCCAGATAATACTATCGGTTGACATTCGCTTGCGAGTGGTCAAGTACTATATGTGGCCCATTTTGTTGTACGGTGTGGAAACAAGGTCGCTCAAGGTCAAAACACTGAACCGAATAGAGGCATTTGAAATGTGGAGCCTACGAAGAATGCTTCGGATCTCTTGGTCAGAGCATATATCAAATGACGATGTTTTACTGAGAGCTGGGGTGGAGAGAGAACTCCTGAGTATCGTGGAACAGCAAAAAACGTTTTATTTGGGCCATATACTTAGGGGTGACCGATATTCTATACCAAAACTCACTATACGGGCAAAATTGAAGGCAAAGGCGGGCCGGGACGTAAACAGCATTCCTGGCACCGTAATATCAGGGATTGTTGCGGGATACCGGATGCGGGGTCTATATTTCGCTATCCTGAAAGCAACACACTTGTCATTCAGAGATAGGAGTCCCCTACTTGCAGAGCATGCACATCTTATCAACTCGCCTCCATCTTGGCGTAACACACCCATGACGAGGGTAACGAGTCTTTCACTAACCCATATCGGTTGACATTCGCTTGCGAGTGGTCAAGTACTATATGTGGCCCATTTTGTTGTACGGTGTGGAAACAAGGTCGCTCAAGGTCAAAACACTGAACCGAATAGAGGCATTTGAAATGTGGAGCCTACGAAGAATGCTTCGAATCTCCTGGTCAGAGCATATACCAAATGACGATGTTTTACTGAGAGCTGGGATGGAGAGAAAACTCGTGAGTATCGTGAATAAATTGGTTGGTGGTAGCGTCAGGCGGCATCGGCACTAGTGATCGGCCGATACCGATATAAATATCGGTGTATCGGTATCGTATCGGCATATCGGCAAATTTTGCCGATAAATATCGGCATTTTCTAAATTAAAGCAATTTTATTTTATTTATTTTGAAATACAAATCTAGTATTATAATTTCTTGTAATAAAACAAAAGAACAATCAAATTACTTTTAAATTAATTTTTATTATTTTAAATAACAAAGCATCATGAATTTAACATTGCAAATAAAGTGCACTTATGCAATTCCTCTACACTAAACAGGGATCAATCTATTTCTTCTAATCCAACAAATCTTGCCAGCTAAGGAGAAAATTTGCTCACTAAAGACGCTTGCAGAAGCACATCATTTAGGATTTAGGCCGCCCGAGGCGAGCAGGATTTGGCCGCCCCTTACAACAGACCAATTAAGGAGTCAATAATGACCTATCCGGCGAATAGGCGCCCGCGCGGTTTTTTAACCGATAGGTTCCGATATAAGGAGATGACCTGCAGGGTCTATATTTTCATGGTAGATGTACCACGTGGGGGCTACCTGGAATTAAATCGGGGATGCCGGGGCTCGATTTTAAGAGGCCGTTTTGGGGGGCTATATGAAAATCGCGTGGTTTTTCGTGATTTCTGGCTAAACGGGAGCTCGTAGCAAAATATTGCCGCCACCAAATTCCGCAACGCGGAGTCGGGGTTGGCTGGTTAGTGGGTACCCCCCACGCCCCCCGTTTCCTGAATTTTTCTCGAGAAGTGGGAGAAATCGCGAAACACGTTTTTTACGGGGTAGGGTCTGGTAGAAAAAAGAAGAATAACGGCAAACGGAAAAAACCGTATTTTATATCGACCTAACCTTCATTTTATCCCATAGAAACCGGAACCTACCTGGAACCTATCGGTTTTTTTTTCCGAACGACTTCAAATTCGGCATGTAGGTAGAGGACCTCAAGGACGACAAAAAAGGTTCTTTACGAAAAAAAAAAACAATATTCTGTTTTCGAGAAATCGGCCATTTAAATTCGACGGCCTTTAGCCCGTATGGGAGTCGTCGAACTTAAAAAATATATATATTGTTTTTTTTTTTTAAAAAGGGAATTTTTCCAAAAATTTGCAAACTTTTTTACCACCCTGTATATGCTTTTGAATATTTTATTTTTATATGAATAACATGTAAATGGACCACTTTAATCGCTTCCTTGATAAAAACGGATATTTTGTTTTCAAAAAAATTTTCGGAAAAATTCACGGGTATCTTAAAAAAATCGAGATTTTCATTAAATCGGCTATAATTCGAAAACGGTAAGAGTTAGAGGTAAACTTTAAATGAGAAAATGATGGGCCCCGTTGGGTACTATAATGTGCCGTATCTAGTTTGGTTGAGTTCGAAATGTCGTATGAGTTTTCTGTACTTACCGAAATATTACGAAAAAAGTTGTGTTTTTAAAAATGTATTATTTTACCACCCTGTATATGATTTTGGAAATTTTATTTGTACGTTGGTGATATGTAAGTGGATCCTTCTAATCGTTTCGGTAATAAAAACGGGAAAAAATTGAAAAATATTTTTCTAAAAAAGTTAATTTTGAAGTGAGTATTTTAGAGAAGAGTATTTGGGGGCGCGGAGTTAAAATTTTTGGTCTAAAAAATCGCACAAGTCTACTGTACCGAAATATTTCGAAATTAGGGGATTTTTTGGGAAAGTTTGTTTTTAACACCCTGTATGTGAGTTAAAAAAATTATTTGTACGTGGGTGACATGTACGTGGATCCCTCTAACCGTTTCTGTAATGAAAGCGAAAAAAAAAATTCAAAAATAATTTTCGAAAAAAATAAATTTTGATGTGGGTACTCTAGAGAGGGGTATTTAGGAGCGCGGAATTCGAATTTTTGATCTAAAAAATCGCATGAGTTTGTTGTACCGAAATATTTTGAAAATAGGGGATTTTTTGGGAAAAGTTGTGGTTTTTAACACCCTGCATGTGATTTAAAAAAAAAATATTTGTACTTGGGTTAGTTTGGGTTAGTACGTGGATCCCTCTATCCGTTTCTGTAAAGAAAGCAAACAAAAATTTTCGAACAATAATTTTCGAAAAAAAATAATTTTGATGTGGGTACTCTAGAGGAGGGTATTTGGGGGCGCGAAGTTCGAATTTTTGATCTAAAAAATCGCACGAGTACGTATAAGTAACATCCGCTCGCTCCTCGCATGTGCTACATGCTGTTCAGTAATCGATCAATCAATCGGGTTGCGTTTCGGTCATTCCTGAATCGCTTTAGGGCGATGTCGCCCGTCCCTAAAAATGTGCGAAGTCGCGATTTTTCATTAGCAGTTGCGACTGTTAATGCGATTTTTCATTCACTGCAAATTTGAACTGCTAATGCTAATTGCGAGTAGACCGTTATGTTATATAGTGGGGTTTAATTTTTTAAGGCGTTGGTTATTATTGCATACAACGCGCGATGAGCTGCTTATAGTACGAATGAAGCGTTTTACATATTCATTGCGACAGTGTTTATGGTGTTACATACAATCACATTAAAACTTTATATATAGAAAAAATAAAAACGGCCGCCCCTAAAAGTCGGACGCCCGAGGCGGCTGCCTCGCCGCCTCACCCCTGGAGACGGGCCTGGCAGAAGGGGCAGATAAAAAAATATCGCCTTGATTTTTAAGCATTTATTGAAATGCCACCATTCAAATGGAGATTCATTTCTGTCAATTACGGAAGTTGATAGCTACAAACTAATTTCCTTCCTTTCCAGTTTTTCTAATTTGTTTCAATACCTTTACTTTTTTTTTATGGTTCACTTACAAAACTTTCTCACATGACTCCCAAAAAGAAGAATGTGGTGCTGGCGGATCCCTTTAATGTTTGCAAATTTGCCACTATTTAGATGTTTTACTTACCCTAGTATGTATGTATATTAAATACTATATTATGAATATTAAATAATTTTTATATCAATGTTTTAAAATTTCGTGCCGATACCGATATTTTATCGGTATCGGCAAAAAAAAGCATATCGGCCGATCACTAATCGGCACCCTGTTTTATTTTTAGTATTGCCTTCGTCAGACCTATGACATTTAATTTGGCCGCTTCAAACATTGATTTTCAATCTTTTTGACTTTCCTGCGTCATTTTTAATTTTTTTTGAACACCCTGTATGATTGACCCTAATTCTAATGGTTTTAAGCCAACTTTTAAGTAAACACTCTGCATTTAAGAAAGTCGTATAAAGCTAAAAACTGCAACGATCTCATAGCAATTTTCTATAAACAAAATATAAAAGTAATCGTTTTATAAGTATTTCAAAAATTATTGGGTTAAAAAAATAAATAAATAAAAAGGTGCGGTAAAATCGTTTAGATGTACAGTTTATGTATTCAAGTATTTATTTATTGTAAAAATAGTGTGTGATCCTAATAATTTTCCTCCAAACCCCAAGAAATAGTTCGGTGAGCACATAAAAAAAATCGAATTATTCAACTTTTTACCATGTATCAGCAAAAACTAGTCACAGGATTCATTTGTGCCTACGGACCCTTTTAGTCCTCAAGAAAAAAAAACACACCAAAATTTCATAAAATTTGACCGGGCACCAAAGTCCCTTTGTGCGGGGTCCTTTGTGTGCCATAATGTCAAGACTTGGATTATAAAGTGACTTGCCTCATAATACGTAGGCTCCAATCCCTAATGGAAGAAATCAATGAACGGGAAACCAAATAAAAATTAACCTACTGGATACTACATTAACTCTACTACTTGTTTAACTAACTAAGAAGCTGCCAATGCTTAACAAAAGATCAATCCTATTTTCTTAAATTTTTTACACCGATAAACCAGAAATTTCTCGAAGCTCACTGAGGTTACTTATTATTATATCTGTATCGTCAGCAATCGTAGATTACACAGATCAACCACTAGCATTGCAGCATTTAGCCGGAATCTGGACGGTCTATTTCCTTCAACAAGATCGCACGTACCTAAATAATGTAATATATAGTAGCTTCTCGCCACTTCCCGAAACAAAATAAAATAAATAAAAAATAGATAAAAATAGCTTTTTTGTAATAAAAATTGCAATAATTCTGCAAAATACATCGTTAAACATACGAACAAAAATAAGTAGGTAAGTATGCAATTAACAAGTGTTCCAATATTTAATATGCGGGACGTATTTGAGCGAATGGTAGCAGATTCATATTAATTATTACAACTGTAATTTTGAATAATTATTTTGCAAATGATTCGGACTTATATTATAGTTGCCCAGTCAAATTAAACAAATCGGTGGGAAAAATTCCTAGAGTATTGTATTTTTTTAAACGCTTACTTTACACTTGAGTTAACATAATAATATATCAAAAGTCCTCGAGGGTGAAGGGTGAGCTCGAGGTGAAGGGAAGTCTTTCGCTTAGATCTTGGAATCATCATCATTCCTATCGATTTTTACCTTCTTATCACAATTAAAGCTAACAAAAATTTCTACAAAAATGGTTCTATGCATTTTTCTCGTGGGACTAACCGAGTTATAGGCCTAACAAAAGAAATATCACTGCGCTTTATTTGCATTTAAAACCAAATTAGCGTCTTACTATACAATATTAATAATAATAATAATAATAATTCAACAGTTGATTTGAATGAAACAGTTTATTAAATCCAACACTTCATTAGATAAGAGAGAGGGGGGACGGGGATCACGAGGGTCCACGAAGTCTTACGAGTCGTCGTCATATGTTGCATTTTTGACTTCACCCTAAAAGTTGAACACCAAATTACAGGCTTGTTCAGTACAATATTGATAGATACTAGATTTAGTATAGATCGTTTGAATGAAACTTACAGTAAATTTAACGTACTGGGCCCAACAGTCTATCCTCAACTTCAACTGGAGGGGCGTTAGTGCACGCGCCCTCACAGTTACCGAATAATGAAGAGCAATGAATGTATGTATGCCTTGAGGCATCAACAACGTACACCAGAAGATTGTTGAAAGTATGGCAGCTGGGGCAGCTTGATCTATGGTTATCAAGGGTTGAAGATCTCCATTTACTCCTTTCATCCAACCCCAATCAGTAGATTATAGTTTGTTGCTAAGCCATTCTTGAACTTTCAAATAGACCCTGTATGAGTGTTGCAGTGCAGAGCCTTTAGTTAGTGGTAGAGAGGGGAAGTTTGGCTTCACCCTTGTGGTGGATTATAGGAACGCTGAGTAGCGCTATTTGTCCAGGTCTGTTACTCTGGGATCGTACAGGGTGTCCGGTTATAAATGTAACCCCCCTTTAACTTTTTTATTTGCCCTCGTATAAAAAAATGTTAAATACAAAAGTTGTAAGGATTTTCATACAGTTTTCTGCGGTGTTACTAAAAAAACAATTGAACATCGAAATTCTACTGTACAGATTAAATTAATGTTTTTTTAATGGGATATTGGAATATTCTGCTGTAGAGCTCTTTAAGGCGAGTTCAGTAATATAAGGTTTGTTGGGTTTAGCTATAATAGTTACCACGTAAATTGCAAGAATGTCGGGTATCTGATTATTACTGAACCCCTCTCCTAAATTATTTATTTGGTGAACTAGAAAAAAATTCTACCTTCAGAAGCTTTTCTGATGTTCAATTGTTTTTCTAGTAACACCGCAGAAAAGGTTCTGAAGAAACCTACAACTTTTGTATACAACATTTTTTTCTAGCTCACCAAATAAAGAATTTAGAAGAGGAGTTCAGTAATAATCAGATACCCGACATTCTTGCAATTTACGTGGTAACTATTATAGCTAGACCCAACAAACCTTATATTACTGAACTCGTCTTAAAGAGCTCTACCGATATACCGAAGAATATACAGGGTGTACCATTTAAAAAAACATTTATTTAATTTGCACAGTAGAATTTCGATGTTCAAGTGTTTTTCTAGTAACACCGCTGAAAACTATATGAAAATCCTTACAACTTTTGTACTTAACATTTTTTTATACGAGGGTAAATATAAAAATTTAAGGGGGGGGGGGGGGTTACATTTATAACCGGACACCCTGTACATGGCTAGGAACATTCTAAAAATATAACGCAAGGAGTGTTATGTTGCCAAATTGTCGCCCTCTAGAGCGCCATTCGTTCATCCGCGGGTATAAACATTGTTTTAAGGCACCGTTTGAAGAACTCCATAACATTGGGGTCGAGCTCCCGCCATCCCGTCTGATATGCTAGATATAGCGGGATCGATCACGTACGAGGGACAATTTTTTTTCAGTTATTTTTTTTACGTGTGAATCGAAGAGGGAAGCGAAGACGATATTCTGTCTCAAAAAATATACGTAGCGAGCGGGTATCGTTTCCTGAAAAATATTAGCTTTATTCGCCCAGGCTCCCCCTCCTCTAGCTCACCTCCCCTCTCCTCGACCTCACCCCCCGCTACACTCGGGGACTTTTGATATATGTCTACCTAAGTATAAAGAAAGCGTTTAAAAAAACTTCCAACTTTCTAGGAATTTCTCCATCGATCGTCTTTTTTGTCTAAATCACATCTGAAATCCAAATGAAGTTCTCGAAATCCTTAGCGGTATTACGTCGAAATTCTTGAACAACATGGGCACTATTGCCGGTTTTTCCTTTTTTTTCTTCAGATAATATTAAAATTTTGATGGTAATTATTGGTATTAGCGTGTGGTCTGTTTTTTGGAACTTTTTTGCATACCACCTATCTTTGGGTCGTAGAACATAAATCCGAAGTTTTTATGCGGGTTTTTCCCAGAAAAATAGATTGTCAATTTTCCCGTTAACTATCGCCGATCTTGACGAAACTTGGCATCATCGTAGAGTGTGGGATGCTCATCACGAATCTAAAGTCAATTCCATCGCACGACGTTTTCATCCTCAATTTTGCAAACAGTTTTTTTCAGGTTCTTCTTTTAATTAAAACCAACAAATGCTGAGCACTTTATCAATCAGTTAAACGTATAAGGTGATGTGTTGGTTTCAATTAAAAGAAGGAAAAACAGTGACAAAACGATTCTGAACTCTGAGGATGAATATCTCCAGAACGAAAAATCGTCTAATAGAACTGACTTTAGATTTGTAATGAGCGTTCCAAAATCTAGCAGACTGCCAAGTTAGTCGTGAAAATATGGTTTTGAACTCTGAAGATGAATATGTTGAAAGCAAAACATCGCCCGATCAAATTGACTTCAGTTTCGCGATAAACATCCCAAATTCTACCATGACGACAAATTTCGTCAAGGTCGGAACAACCGGATTCGTCTTCTACGACCCAAAAATAGGAGGTATGCCAAAAAATTTACGACAAAACGGTCCACATGCTAATACCGATAATTATCTTTGTGTTATATTCAACTTTATTGAATATAAAATTACTTTTTATCATATATCAATTTTCGAGGGGGATTTCGCAGGTGGAATTTTGTACAATACCTTTTCATTGAAAAAATACCCGGTGACGTTGTAAAATACCTACAAATAACTTGCATGACCCAGAAAATACCTTGAAGTCCTCAAAAGACCTTAAAAGTACATTTAAAGACCCGAAAATACCCAAAAAATACCTTGAAATACCCCATAAAGACCTTGCATTTAATGTACAGTTGATTTTAGTATATACTCGTATATACCGCTCCATAAGTAGTATTCAGACTTTCATTTCTATTAAGGATGAAGGCTCGCATTAAGGTAATATTTTTGAATTGAAAATGACGAAAACAAGGTATCGAGGAAGCCCCATTTTGAAACAAGGTTCGAAAAAAATCATGATTTTTTCAAAAAAATAATCAAAAACCCATGATTTTTATCAAAAAAATCATTATATTTTTGATTTTTATTTTTCAAAGTAATCTTTTTTACTGTAACTTCCATTGTCGAACTAAACTGTGTACCTCCATACATTATGCATGTTGTTGGGAAAATAAAAAAAACCTGCAAAATATGTAGCACGAGCGGCAACGTAAAAAGAAAATATTCAACTAACAACCGACGGGTTAGTCAGCCAGGCTCGTCCATTACCACCAAACATTAACAATAGACTAGAAGGTTCACTCTAAGCCCCGCCCCCAGTATTTCCCTCCATGCCCGGTCACAGAACCTGGTGAAATGCTGGTTAACCGCTCAACCCTCGTGCCACGTTTCACCCCGTCTCGTCTAAAGTCTGGTGTCTCGCCTTTGTAAGCGCTACATCAAAAGTGCCGACTGAGAATGGATCTTCTAGTTTCTTGTTAACGTTCGGTGCCATTACCTCCTGCTCGTCGCGTCGCGGCCGTAAAGCATTCAGTCAAAGGCAGACCGCGATAGTTGGTATTTTTAAAGTCACTTCTTTACTGAGGATAAAGTCAGAAAAAATTAAACGCTTATCAAACTGAAACGCTCATCAAAGTTGAAACGGTTATCAAAGTGAAACGCCCCTTTAATTAAGCATGTTCCAATATAGCAAAAGGGTTGAAATTTTCAGGACATGTAGCCGGGGTAAAATGAAGATCCTGGACGAAAACTGGACCCTGTACACCCCCCCCCCCCTATTCGGCCAAGAGGGGGAGAAGAAAAACTAAAATAATTAATTTCGGGAGAACGGGAAGAGCTACGGGTATGTACGCCTCATGGGGGCTACCTTTGACCATATGACGGGGAGAGCCGATATCTCTACAACGGAGCCTCAGATCGAAAATCTGACAAGCGATGACCCCGGGCATCAGTACCATACGAATACCCAGAAATGTTCGATAAAATGGGACAAAAATTGGAAAAAACGTAAAAAGTTGTTCGGAAAGTTAATAAAAGTATTATAAAACGAAATAAGAAAAAAATATACTAAAAAGAAAAGAAAGGTAGAGAAACGCGGTTTTCGGCGGAAAAAAGGCGAAGGAGTTCAGCTAGGAGGTCGGAGATGGCAAAAATTGGAAGAAAAAAATTGCTTTATGAAACAGTGGGAAAAAATTGAAAAACGTAAAAAAAAATTCCGAAAGTTAATAAAAGTATTATAACACGAAATAAGAAAAGAGAAAGCAAAATATTATTCGGAATGTTAATAAAAGTATTATAAAACCAAATAAGAAAAAAATTGTTCAGAAAGTTAATAACAATATTATAAAACGAAATAAAGAAAAAATTAGAGAAACACGGTTTTCAGCGAAAAAATCTGAAAAAAAGGGAAAAAGTGTCGAAACCGGAGGCAGAAGTTGAGAAAAAAGGCTTAAAAAAATTAAAATTCAGTTCCTAATATCTAATGTGCCCTTATAAAGTAAGTAAGGCGCATTTTTTTTGTTAGGGATTAACGGCGTTTTGATGTAAACGAGCTTCGTGTATTTCCGAATTTTAGAATCTTCTAGACCATTCTTTAGGTCTATATTATGCAATATTAGTGCTTTGCAATGGTGAGTTTCAAAAAAATATATCCCTAAAATTGAGCCGCTTCTTCCTATAGTGAAGCAATTTTTATGTACTACTGCTTCTTCAGCTTCAGTAGAAAGTGTTTTTACTACATTTGGACTCGTCCACTCAAATTTACGAAATAAATTAGGAGTGGAAATAGCAGGAAAATTAGTCATACTCTACAAATATTACAATGAAAAAAATGTTGATCTTTTTAGCATTGAAACAGACCGACCCTAGGTATGCAAATTAACAAGGAAAATTTCTAAAATAATTAAATTCACCCGCAAAATTGAAATACACTCGGTATTATAAAAAGCTTTAGAAACGCACTTTTTGCAAGCAAACCCCGAAGCAGGTAAAGAGAGGGTCGAGTCAGCCGTTGGAAGTACGCGGCACACTTATTTACGTCTCTTTTTAATACATTTTTCTAATGTGTGAGATCGGAATTTTAATAGCGTCTTGTCACACTCACACATCAAATGGGGACTTTTGCCTATAAAAACGCCACCGCAAAACGAGATCGTCAGAAAGAAATCCACTCGCGAAAGCTTGAGACTGGTTAAAAGAGTAAGAAAAACCCACTCGCTTTGCAAAAAGCTTGAGACTGGTTAAAAGCGCAAAATAAATCCACTCGCTTTGTTAAAAGCTTGAGACTGGTTAAAATTTCCACCTATTTTCAATTTCTCTAATTTTGGCTAGAGACTGGTGTCCGATTCCACTCGCCAAAACTCTTATTCAAATTTTCACATATTCTGATATCCAATTAGAGTCAAAGTTTCTCACACCGCTTATATAAATTTGCAAAGATATTGAGCTTATCAGTAATTTTCCTGAGCCAAATAAAATTAAGAACAAATCCTAAAACCTCAGCCATAGGCGCAGCTCGCAGGGGAGTCCAGACGGCTTCTTTACAGATAAGTAAATTATTTGGGTTCACTTAAATTCATTACGATTTAATATTTAGACATCATTTTAAGGGACGGTCGTACTTTCAAAACCTGATGCTTTAGGGTGATCAGATTCTCGTAAATTGCGCGGTTTTGGTTAGATTTCGGACGGGGAGGTGATTGTGACCAAAGATGTTAACGTAAACTTAAACTCTCTTATATCCGAATAACAAGTTGGGCTGATAGTGTTAAGATTCTTAAACAAAGGGTACAATAGTCCTACGGGACGCGAAAAGAGCCTACGGGACACGAAAAGATCCTTCGGGACAACCCCCCAAAAGAACCTTGTGACGTAATTCCGTGAGGGTATCTAAAAACATATATATTATACGTCTTGGTTAGATCTTATCAGCTACGCTCTCAGCTTGTTACTAATTATCTTTAGTATGTGCATGTATACGAGGTGGTATGCATATTATTATATTTTCCGAATGAGTCATGTGAATGTATCGAGCGTAGAGCACAGTGTAAGGGCACATACTTTGGATTTGTTTATTAAGCGGTCACGGTTTACTTCTTGGTTCGGGGCCTGATTGAAATATCGTAACTTAATTCTCGCAAATAATGTGTTCTTTCTTATGTACATGTTTCATTTGATAGGTAAATTCATTTAATGTTGTATTTAAAATTTTTTATAGATTAAAGGTTATCTTCTATAAATTAATACGGCATTTTCATTAAACTGTACCAGTAAAGAAAAATAGAAATATAAAGAATGGTCATTTGTGTTTTATTGCCAGTATTGACTGGTCACTTAACAAATTGTAATTATTCGAGATAATCGTTTCACAAACATCTACTTTAGAACCTACTACAAAACAACGTCAATTAAACAGGGTCTTAGCCGACAGTATAATATTTATTATTATTATTATTGTTACGATCACAATCAACAAAGTTGCTGGCTTTTCGGTGCAAAAAGGTGTACCCGGGTCAGGGGCGTTTCAGCATCTCTGTAGCAAAATGGTTCTTGTTTACGTTTACCACAAATATTATTTTTTTTATTTATATTTCCTATTTTGCAATAAATAGCATTTTAATATTCAGAATTTTCTTTTGATTTAAATCATCGATTAGAATAAAAAATCACTTGATTAAAATCACCGATTTAAATCGTAATGTACCTAAATCGAATGTAGTCGAACTCTGTTTTGAATACATTTTAACAGTTTATTTTTTTTAACATGTAGCTAATTATATTATTTAACCTCGAATTTAATACAAAGGGATAGAACAAAATAATTCACTCAACAATTTTTTGAAGAATATAAGTAATACCTAGTAATAATACAAAAATGTATATTAAAACCAAGTTCTAAAAAATACGTTTTCTTTTTAAAACTATGTTTAAATTAAAAACAACTACTATAAAATAATACAAATGTATTGTACTTAAAGTAAATTTATTTTAAAAAAACAGAAAAGGCAAGGATCTACTAGAACTAATATTGATAACAAAAATTTTGATAAAGATTATGTTGTGCAACATGAATTCATAGACACCTTCCAGTAGTTTCAGTTCAGCTGCTTATTTGTAGTGACGCATGACCTTTTGCTGGTGCAGGCTACTCGACAATAGCGCCCTTTAGCCGAACCATAAAACACCAAAGTGCGCCTGGTTAGTTCACTGAAATACCTTAAAAATACCCCGAAAGACCTCGAAAAATACCCTGTAAGACCCTGAAAATACCTTGTAATACCTGGTATGACCCTGAAAGTCTGAAAGATTTAAAATACCTTCAATGCCAAAAAATACCTCGGAAAACCTCTGACTTGTACACTAAAATACCTCTGCGAAATCCCCATCGTATATTATAATTATGTGGTTTAGTTAGTTTTTAATCATTGAGCATGCATAAATTCATAAATATCACTAGACCAAATACATTTGCTAACACGTTCACTACCGGCCTATAGGGCCAGCTCAATTCCAATAGTTATTTTTGCGTAACATTTTCTTGAATTAAATAATGTTTTTATTTTAATTTCATACATCATCATCATATCCGAAATTCTTTTGATATCCAAAAATCCCTGCGATGTCCGAAATCGATGTACACATTTTGGTGAGTGAGCCGCCTCTCGGTTAAACCTTTCTTTTGGTGGTCAATGTCAAGATGGTGGCCAGACAAGCTATTTTTTTTTCTCGACATCCACACTTGTTGAAAAATGCCTTGCGAGCTTAATTAGAACATTTAGATAATGTGCTAGTTTATTGTTAGCCCCTACTCCAGCCCCTGCCCTATTATAAAGAAGGAAACGCACTTGAAGACCGCGGTCTGTTCTAGTAGGAGTCGGTAGCGCTAATAATTTTCGACCTCTTTTATCGTCATTTCTGAGGTCATCCCCAAAATTAATGATTACATTCATACCTTAAACATATTTTTGAAAAATAACACATTTTTGCATGTAAAGAACGGCACGTTATTACTGAATAGCCCTGTATAAACATATAAAATGACAGAAATAGAGAATTCTCCATCTAAGCCGTTATAAGAGTGTACACACTGATATTACGCTAAGCTGTATTTTGTTAAAACTTAAAACAAATCAAACTTAAAGTTTTGATTTGTTATTCGCCTCTTGCACGGAAATAACATGCAAATTTTTCCCGGATGCGTAAATATAGAAATTATCAAAATCATATCTTACCTCATGATCTTTGTAAAATGGCTCTCTAATATTTTCAGGAACTTTATTGTTGAAAGCTTTGGAAAGAAGCCACTTTATAGATGCCCTCTGTTTAGCCTGAAAAGAAGAAATTAAATAAGTCAAATCATTTTCATATTTTTATTTAATATATTATGTAACAACAACGCTGTCATACTTTTTAGCCACATAAGCACATCTATATACCGTGAGCATATAAGAACTTTTACCTCTTCACCGTTTTAGCAAATTTTATAGGTACTTATTATTTTATAGATACGTCGACAAATAACCCAAACTAGCTGGTTAGCCAGAACCATAAAACCTTGTAAAATAACTTATAACAGAAACCGAGGAAAATGGCAAACTAAATTTTATGGATATGACATTATATCAGATATATGATTGTATAAAAACAGAATGGTACAACCAACAACATTGTTATAGTTTGCCCCCAACGAATTCTTACAAGACGTCGTTGGTTGGCCCTCTAAATCAGGGATGGCCAACGCGACGACCCGTAGCCGCAGCCAGTCCGGTGGTGTAGTAGGCAGAGTGCTTGCCTGTCATTCCTGCGCTGCGAGTTCGATTCCCGTCGGTCGCGACAGATGTTTTGTTTATTGCTTTTTACTAATTTACCTTTTTTCACAATTTTGGGTTAGTTTGGGTTAGCCTTGGTTAGCACTTGGTTAATTCTTGTTCGCTTCGCTCAGTCGCCAATATTGGAGGAGATCGGTAAACTCCTTACTGTTCGAGATGCTTATACTATTTTTTGTACGCCCATTATGAACATAAAGACATTGACTAAGCAAATATCTTGAAAATGGTAAAAATTGTGTTTTGGATAATTATTTCTCTCCTGTAGATCCACTAAACCTTAAGTGGGTTCTGTTGTTACTATGGATATAATTATATATATTTTACTTACCGTTCAGCTGAACGGTAAGTAAATTACTTATCGTCGCGTTTTTGCTTAGTAACCAGTAAACTTAACCTACCGTTCTAAAACCAAGCACGGTAAACAATCCGAAATTGCATGGGCATACATCATTTTAAACTCAAAACATTTAGGGCAGTAAGTAAATCTGATATTTGATGATGATTCGCAAACTACCCTTGGTGCGATGTTAATTTTACTTTTAAGAAGTAGCCGGATTATTTTGAATTGACCACCCCTGCTCTACATATTTAAATTTTCGTTCATGTCATCGTATGCCTCAACAAAAACAACCTATAATCAATGTTTAGTAGATTGCGTGATTCAACTATCTTATCTGAAAATGTTCTAAAATTAAATACGTACAACCAACGTAATAAATAAAATATTTAAAAATACAAAACAAAACATAAAACACAGCGTATGACGTGGCTATATCAATACCTTATCGAAAATTAAGAAATGAGAGTGCAAAAGGTTTTTGCTGCATCTAAGCAAGCCGTTTAAGATTCTACAGGTAGGTGTGCATACACGCTGCGTGTAAAACATGCAAATTTTCATCTAACAATATTTAAAGAATAACTGAATTTGAACAAAAATCCAATAAATTATGCCACCCTACATCATTGAAAATGATTGACCTCTACAGTTCTATAACTTTTACTTGAAACATGTTTGCCAAGCCTCAATATAGAAATTAATTTTGCGTCACTAATGGTAGGTATATTTTTTCCTATGGCAAAAATCCTTAAGTACTTTTTGACGAAAACAAGTAAATAATTACTACATGTAGGTACCTGAAACTATGCCACCCTACATCATTGCAAATTATTGACCTCAACAGCTCTATAACTTTTACTTGAAACATGTTTGCAAAGCTTCAATAGAAATTAATTTTCCGTTACTAATGGTAAGTATTTTTTTTTTCCTATGGCAAAACTCCTCAAGTACTTTTTGACAAAACAAGTAAATAATTACTACATGTAGGTACCTTAACGATGGTCGTTATCCCATAACAAAATGTTTACATGCTACTCATATACAAACGATTTTTTCCTGCAGATCTTCGATACGCGTTGTGCTAATTTTATTTTAGCATCATTACTTGATAGATAAGTACTTAGATAAAACTTAAGTTGATGCCAGACTTGAATATCGACTCTCTCCAAAGATTTTTTAATAGATGTAATAAAAAGCCTAACATAGATTTGTAATCCTTTTGCGCTGCAAATGAGAGTTGAAACCGGAGAAGGTTTTCCTTTTTCAAAGCAAATAACTTTTTGTACGACAGCACATCCGAGCAAAAGTCTGTCGATATAATAAATTAATGGCACGACATGATGATGAATCTTGGATATATAAACACGACCTGAATATATATAGGAATAATTATTTACTATTTACCGTGCTAGAGGCAAATACCAAAAAAAAAAACATTTCACTTGATATAAGAAAATTTATTGATTTACACATTCGCCCGAGTTATGAGTCTGAATTTAAAACACGAACATCTAACATCTGCATTAATGTACAGGGTGATTCAGATTACTCTTTAAATCGATATATCTCTATTAATTTAAAATAAGAATATGCTTTTCTTTTAAAGTATACATGGTGTCTCAAAAAAGCAAGACCCCTGCCAACTTTTTTTAAATGTAATATACGAAGTTTTGTAATGGTTTTGAATGTTTTATTAAATTCTGCATATTTTTATATAATATATTGTGTACCAAAACTTAAAGATTTTTCAAATATTCAAAGTTTTAGAGGAACAACTATGAATATTTCGATATAAACTGCTTACCTATTTACATACCTGTGACTACCTAGAGATAAAGGTATATTTTTATTTTAGTATTGACACAGATTACCTATAACAGACGCGAATGCTTTAATGTTTTTCCTATACTGCGTTTTCGTGACCTTGGGCACTTGCGACTTCCCGTTCGAGGCCCGAGCGGTAGGGTTAAAAAAGTTTGTTGCACCAGCGACATGGTTTAATCGGCCGTAAAATATGATGAAGATGTTATGCCTCATCAGTTTTGATTTGTATCAAACAATTCTAAATATGACTATGAAAATAAGTCGCTTATTCTAAAGTCTATTAAAGTATGTAGATAACGTATATGTCGAGATTTAAATGTTTCAAAACCTTATCTGCATCTTTTACATTACGGACTGCCGCGACAATTTTCTATATTATTTGTTTAAAATAAAATCAGTGAGACCATTTTTTCTGCTCTTACATTGAAGGTTGTGAAAACGAAAGTCACTTTTAGCCATATAATATTTTTATTCACGAAAAAAATTAAAGATGGGATAAAATATTAATTTTCCTTTCTTACAACTTTTAAGGTCCCTGTTTGCATATTTTATTGTGTAAAATAGACTTAACCTAATAAATAATTTAATTGCGTGAAATAAGGGGAAGCCCGAACATGGATGATTGAAGGATACAGACTTCATTTTTGAAAACAAGTTTTGGTAACGTTTATCTCTACAGATATTTTATAAAACTCACTCACAAATATTTTTTCTAGTTTAAAAACAATAGATGGTGCCTTCGTTGGGTGACTTAATTTTCCGAAATAATTGTTTTCAGAGACGTATGCTTTGAAATCTGTGACTAAGAATGACTTGCCTAAAGTTTCTACTGCACTGGAAAATTGAAGAAAAAGGTGGCATTCATGAATTTCAAAACCCTTTTTCAAGACATAACCATACATATAATTGAAAGCATACGTCGTTAATCATAATCTGGCAAACTAATGGCTGCTAAATTTGGAGTATTTTCGTAACTTTCATCTAAAATCGGATTGGTATCTCGCAGGTGGGATAAGAGTTGAAATAGGAAAACGTCTAAATCGTCCTCCCAGAATTCATATGATCTGAATGCAAAAAGTTTTGGCAAAATAGTTTCCTATATCCTCTTTCAAACTGAATCGGAGTAGGGTTTACACAATTCCCACTTTGTTGTCGAATAGTCCCAAAATAGTTCAATATCATCAAATTTTTTTCTACAATTAGCATTTTCGAATCAAATAGACTTTTCCCTATCTTTTTCGATCCCTGGTGTTTCCTTTTATCTTAGTTTGAAAACTACAGACTTTTAGCAACATATTGCTTTATAGGCCTACGCTGAACAACATATTTATAGGGCCTGGTTCTGGCCCTCACGAAAAAAAACGGATCTTATTCAGTTGCAAAGCATACGAAATCGGTTTTAGAGCTGCAGTATGCACGTCTCGCGTTATTGTGCATTAATACGAAACAATAATGAAACAACGAATTCCTATCGTAGAAACACGCAAAGTTCAGTACGAACTTCCAATACCGTTACCTCAGATCATTACTAACCGGATACCCAAGCGTCCCCTTTCACTAAACATAATCTTGATGACCTACCAGTTCTTCTCACACTATTTGACGACCATCTGGAGAAAACAAAGTGACCCAATCTGTGTTCGTTCTACAATAGTCATGTCGAGCTGGGAGATCTCTTGGAAGTAGGTTTGGGCCCGTTGTCGGACAAGTACCCCTGGAATTTTGCCTTTTTTAGACCTCGGGATGTTGTAGATTCACTAGCTCGTACTTCTATCAAGCACCGCTGGTTGGCTTTTGCAGCTGTATCAAACCCAATTACGAATGCCTCATGATTCGTTATTTTTCTGATAGTGCAAGAAACAGTTGTTGTTGCTAACTATGTCAGAAATTAGGCAAACTTGATGATAATTCCAAATAATGATCGATCGATAGAAACATGATTTTACATGTAGTTTGGTGTATAATGCACTACTTTGTTTAAAGTCCTGTAGTTCTCAAACTAAGCAACTAACAAAAAAGATAGAGAGAAACCCATTTCACTCGATAATGGATTAACCCTAGAAAAAATTTGTAGGTCATAAAATTACCAGGATGTTTTAAAATGAATGGAAAAATTCGCACTTTTTATTCTGACTAAACAACTTCTGGACATTAGATTATCGATATATTTGGTATATGACATGGAATTCCAAAAGATAGACCTAGAAAATAAGGAAAGATTAGGACGATCGATCAACTCGATAAAAAGTTCACTTTTATGCATGTCAGTGTAGTTTACTTGCCTATCGGTTATAGCCTCAAGTTGAAGATCTTATCATTTCTTTGCAAAACTGTTTGTTTCTCAAACGAAATTACAAAAATATCCCAATCGTTCACGTTATAAAAATGATTTTCTCGTTCTTTGCAGTGTAAATGTCTCCGTTCAGGTTCCTCTCTAGAGGTCCTTCAGGAGTTAGGAATCTGGTACAGAAACGACACGTCAAAGCTTCTGGCTAAGACTCACTTCCCAGGATGTCGGATTTTGCATAATGATGAGCAAGGGCCTTTCTGGGACCGATCAAATCGGCCAAAAACGGGAGATTGGAATCTCCCCAAGAAAATGATTAATAATTAAATTTTAGCCTTTTTAACCACCTGGTTAGGACGCGATATTTCCAGCATTGTTGCAAAACGGTCTGGGGATATTAACACCATAGCAGAGGGACTAAAATCAGAGCGGTGTACATCCCGAAGAGAGGGCGTAAAGAATCAGCACCTAACTCATGGAGACCAAGAAAGGCTCACCTCCTTTCTGTTGAAATCATGGAAAAAATATTGGACGTACACATTAGAACGAGTGCACTTGGTGAGTATCCACTAAATACTCACCAATATGCATATTAGACCGGCAAATCTATAGAACTAGCACCAAACTAACCCAAACTTGCCGGGAACACAACACAAGCGTTAGACGACAAGGGTGAAGCGGTGGGTGTGTTCTTAGACACTGAAGGAGCATTCAATAATGCATTACCAAACTCCTTATACACAGTATTAGCTGAAAGAGGGGTTGAACCACAGATAAGGAACTGGATGTTAAATTGTAGAGAATAAACACAACAACCCTACAGGAGGGCGTGGGGGGGGGGGGGGGGAACATATTCAGGGCTGTTAGGGGTGTCCGCAAGGTGGGGTGTTGTCGCCCCTTCTGTGGTCTCTCCTGATTGATGGTCTGTCTGCTAGCAGTCCTCTCGCTGTGAGATGCGGAGATGCAGGCATACGCGGATGATCTAGGGATAATTATAAGAAGCAACTCGTAAAGAAATATCTCAGAGGATCAACTCGTAATGAAATATCCTAGAGGTGCTAACCGTGGTCTATGACTGGTGTGAAGTGGAACAATTATCTGTGAACCCGCACAAAACAGCCATAGTACCGTACGCAAAGAAGAAAAGGCTGGGCAACCTGAGACTACATTCACTCAAAGGAGAAACCATTCCACTTGCGAACACACTGAAGTATCTAGGAATTATCCTAGATAAATACTTAACTGTAATGCTCATCGGGGTAAAATTGCCGCAAAAGCGAAACTGACACTATGGACCTGCAGACACATTTGTGGCAAAACATGGGACATACATCCCAAACAAATGCACCGGCTATATACTGCGGTCATTAGACCACTCATACGATATGGAGCAGTAGCTTGACACTCTAAGAGCTCAAAAAGCTCTGAATCAAATTATCTACCTTACAAAGACAAGCGGGTCTGGCATCAATTAGCGCCACTTCGGCACTACATCCACGTCATCGCTTGAGTGTCTTCTAAATCTGCCACCTCTCCAAATAGTACTGGAGATGGAGGCCAGATGGGCTACGTATAGATTAACACGCGGTGACCAACAATCCGCAGGCGATCATCATGGTGCCCAACAAGCTGTAAAACGCTAATGAGCGGGACAGTGTGTTAGGTATACCCTCAGATGTTATGCCTACCAAAACTAACTACTACCATGCCTATGACGTCCTCCTCCCAGAAAGGAACGAATGGACAAGAAACTCGGAACATCTGAGAACAGAGAATACATGGTTCACAATGATGGTACAGGAGCCGCTGCATGGAATAAAAATGGTAAGGTTGACCTTAAGTGTTCCCTAAGCAAACATGCAACCATTTTTCAGGCTGAAGTTCAAGCCATTGATATAACTGCACAGTGGCTCATCGATAGAAACTGGAAAGGTAAGTCAATCAAAATATTCTCAGACATTCAAGCGGCTTTGAAAGCCGTTGCTCCTCCAAGTCAGTACGGAACTGCCAGGAACTACTCATCAAACTAGGTAGATAAAATAGACTTACACTTACTCTCGTAAAAAACGGAATGCAACTTGTGCTTGGAGGACGAAGAAACAATGGAGCCTGTTTTATGCCAGTTCCCAGCAATAGAAAGAACCAGAAAAAAGTGTTTGGAAATTCTCAAATGGCATTTATAGTTTTGAAAGTTATCCACCCCAGAAAGCGATTTCATGAAAAGGATCGAGCCTCTGGTCTAGTGGAAACTAGAGCCACAATAGACCAAGGGTCGCAGTGGAGGCCCCCCCAATCTGAGCCCACTCACGTGTGCGAAATACGGATATCGTAAACTGTCAGTTGGATAGCTGACAATTTTAACTAGTCATTAATAAACACAGTCTGAGCATCCTTAATTTATGAGACACTCTATTTACCAAGAGTTCAAACATTATACCTGGCTATATGGATATCAGGCATTAAGGTTTAACAAAAAGGACGCACCTGAACACTTATCGATATTTGGACTAAACACCAGTTATACCACACCGGTTTTCTATATCACAGAAATGACAGAAATGGTTCTGCCTTCCATCACTTATCTTGAGAATTGATTTCTAAAAAAAGTGGCTCAATTAAGGTAATCCCTAGATTTGCAACCTTTTATTTCTATGTACTGCTCCCTACAAAATAAGTACGTTCTTAGTAATTCATCCGATTATTTTTATATGTAATTTTTACTCATTTTAGCTTTAAGCGAAGCAAATATTGATGCCAGTGAAATCTGACCAAAATCAAATATTAAAAAGGACGGATTTTTATTATAACAATGTATATTACGCGCGATAACGTTTTTAAAATTAAATTATTGAATACCAATGGGTATTAAAATATCTATATTTATCGACAATTTGTTTTAAAAACAAAGACATTAATCAATAACGTCATTGTATTCTCCATTTAGCTCAGATCCAAAACAATCAATAGTATTCATTGCAAAAATTAAATAGGGGTCAAAATTTCTTAGCAATAATTATCACTGAATTACTTTCAATAGATATATGAATTGCAAAATGGTCCCTATTAAATTTCACCATTCGTGGGCTGGGTTTCTATTTAATGTGAATGTTCCACTCTTAACCTTATCACAACCTTGCATAAGGATTAGTCTACTAGTACCGTACCTTCTACTCCAACTCGCTATTAAATACACCTGTGGGCTGCTCAACAAGAACAAGTTTGATAATAAAATTCTATGAAGACGAAATACATCACTTAAATGCGTTCCCCGAGGCCGAGAAAGTTCCTCGGCAATAGCAAATTAAATATTAAAGAAAAATCGAATAATTACAATATAACGGTGTCCTATTTTCATAAAATAAAGACTTTGTAAATTTTCCACCCGGATTAAAAGAAGCAATTAAATAACACCTAGAGATGTCAGACATGTTTATGTTGTCATGGTGTTTATAGTATCTAGTGTTATTAAAATTCTATATATACGAAATTTTTTATTATTCTTCCGAAAAAAAGAGAAGCTTATGTGAGGCATAATCTATAAAATAGAGAAAAAAGGAAATAACTACTGTAAACATACAAAAATGTATATACGTAATTAAATATAACTCCTGCCTGCGTTATCTAACGGACGGATTGAGTAATTCATTGTATGACCTTGCAAACTGTAAGACCAGACCAAGGATGATGATGAAAAAGATTAAGTTATGAAAACTGCAAAGCTGCCTCAGACCAGAATTGAATCACACAGAGAACGACAAAAGCAACGAACACATGACATCAATAATTAGAAAAAATAGGGATGGCTAGAACAACAATACAAGAGACACGCACGTCATCCAGCCAGTGGTACTTAACAGCGGAAAAAAGAAGGGAGAACACTAACTTGGAACATGTCTCATAAAATTACTTCATTGCATAGATTACACCAGAACAATATAGCTGTATCCACTTTACTACACGTTGCATCGCATCGTTGGCAATATATTTAAGAATACCTGGAGACTGACTAGTTAAAAAAAGATTTTAATTCATTTAATATGAAACTGTCTCAATGCAATCGAAATAAGTTCGCTAAATAATTAAATTTTCTAAATCCGTACTCCTTATTGACAAGGACGGCTGTAGTCACGCGAATTTATTTATATTGGCAACTTGGGCACAATGTATAAATCTGAAGTTTTAGCCCATTTTAGTATAGATTCTTTTATAAATATCGTTCCAAATTGAAAGATAGCGTGGCGACCTAAATATTGATTTTATGAAAAAATATATACAAAAAGTTATCCCCATTCGCTTTAGTGTGTCATGATTAACTATTGCAGACCTATACGTCATGTCACTCTTGGGGTCGTTTCGATATTCTAGAAGTTGTAAAAGTTGTAAATGCCTTTAAAAAATTATTCAAGCGTAGTTCGGACAACTGGACAGAAAGATAAAATTTTCATGTTTTCTGCATGTAAATAGGTGACCGATTAAGTTACGTGATATACATCAAGTAACTACCTCGAGCTTTTAAGAATAGTACCAAGTACCATCTGCGACGGAAGAGCTAGCTAGCTAAGGGCTCTGCACATTATGCTACTAGAACTTTCAAAAATATGCGTGGTAAGAAGGAAAATTTAAAAAAATTATCGATTTTTTTTTCATGAAAGAGTATACTTTAATTTTTTATCATCAAGTTCAAAAAGACGCTTTTCTGGGTACCTAATAAACGAAGATAACAGTTTGATAAACGGCTTCAAAAACTGGTGGCCAAAGTTTTATAAGAAGAATTGCTTGTCTGCGATAGATGCACATATCATCAACTTTTATGCAGTTTATTTACCACGAAAATAAGCCAGGATATGTTATTGCCAAATAGTACATAGCAGTTCTTAGGCGGCACGAATTTAAGCTTGGCACGTCCACCCCAATTCAGTCATTTCCTCAAGAACTTGCCTATCCGGGAAGAAAAGAACCACTAAACACTTTAAAAAATTGAATGTTTTATTCAGGAAAAATGAGCTGAGGTACAAGATTTTTATGAAAAAACATTTTACTGGCCAAAACCGAGTGGAAAAATCAAAGAAAATTTGTTGTACTTAACTATTGCACCATTTTTTATTTAAATAAAAATAAAAACTACAGCATTGTGTTTTAATAGTCATGTATTTGAAAACCCCCATGTTGGCAAATTGTCACTCTATAAAAATACTAAAACTTCAAAATAAGAGATTATGTCATGTGTTCAACGTTCTACTACATATTAGTCTTATTTTCATTTTATAATAATTTTAAGCAACAAAGAACAGTTTTTCACATTATCACAAAACAAGCATTATAGTAATTGTGGTGTCGCGACGCGGTTTTGTTTGCCAGATTGTTATAAGAGCCATGACACACACAGCGGTTTTTGACGAATCGGCTGCGGAGTCGGCGACCATGACACACACAGCTGTTTTTGCCGCGGCGCGGCGCATGCATGCATCAGATTACGTGCCGAGGCGGCTAACAAGCAGCGACTCGTCAATCGCCGCCGTGTGTGTTTTTCCCCATTTACAAAGTATATTATAAGCGCCGAGTCGGCGTCCGACTCGGAAGCCGATTCGATAAAAACCGGTGTGTGTGTCATGGCTCTTAGTCTTCCCTGGCGAGCGGGATCAAGGAAGGATATATGTTTAAATACTTAGGACACTGCGAGCGGTATCAAGGCCCAAAGAGGAATTGGTTATGATAATATTATTGATTTAAAGAAAACGGGAGCTTTGTAAGCAGGCGACAAGAGTAATTATTGTCGGTAAGCCTTGCGTTTCTAAAAATAGCGCAATTCTGCATTTTATGGTCGAAAAAAGGACGTTTAGTTAAACTAAATAAATCTATTATATAAGCAAATTACCCATACGGCTTTGGTAGCCGTATCAACTTCATATAACATGTACAATGGTACAGAAGTCTGGGTTATATACAAATGTACAGAATTGGTGACAACTGGAATAGCAGTACTATGTAAAATATGTAATTCAATTCGACATTATATTATGAATATGGTGTCGTGTACACAATCAAAATATATGAAGTCATAATGGTTCACATAGGAATGCATACGAATGTTCTATAGTAGATTATAAAATATTGTATAGGACAGAAAACAGTATAAGAGCCTCGTGCTTCGTTCGGAGTATTCTCGAGATATATTAGCCTGGATATAAATAGGCGTAGAACGCGTGTAGTTTTAGTTAATCATTAGTTATTCATCTAATAGTTGTTGTGAAGTTACAAGAGTAGTTTAGAGTGGTAAATAATAAAGATTATTGTTTTAAAATAGTAAAAATTGTTACTTTGTCAGAATCCATGGAAAAATGTAACAATATATTATCTAAACATAATATCACAGTCCATCATAAATCATTAGTCCTTCCTTATCTACACCTTTAAATGGCAAAGTTCAAAAAAAAGAAGTCCACCCTAGCGTACTCGATGATATGTATATGTCGTAGTCTCATGGTGAAATCCGCTTTTTCATGAAAAGACTAGTCATATTATGAAACGTCGGCATATTGTGTAAATAAATGAGGCTAAATAATATGCCGAGGCGTTTCCCGAACTCACTACATTCTTTCGGCGGATAGCGTCGTAACATGATCCGACTCCATGATGGAGTCCGCCATTTTACGTGGTTTAATCACGAATAGTATACTTACGATGTAGTAATTAGGAATTTTATGTCTGTTTTGCGTAAGAGATGGTTTTCAAGAAATTGCATAGCAGTAAGCAGAATTTAAGGTTTCCTTTGTACATCAATATTAAATAATATCTCCATATTGTAGCCCCGAAGAAGATAATAAAAATTATCGAAAGCTTGGCGTAGCTAAAAAGCATTTTTTTCTCATTAAGCCCACATCAGGACCGATACCCCAAGAAATTTCTTTGCAGAACAGGAGCAGCAAGGAACAGATGGAAGTAACCCAGCGAGTTGTCTTTCCGCTTTTTGGCTTCATCTGACAATGTGAGTGCATATGTTTACATGTACTCAAGCAAGTGTTGCCGGGTTACTTACATATGTTCCTTTCTGCGGACAAGCCCAGGAAATTTTCGTTTTTTTACATTTACGTATATATCAGCAATAAACTCTTCTTTTGTGTGTCTATTTATATGTGTATATGTGTATATGTGTATATGTATATATGTATATATATATATATATATATTTGTATGGTTATAAAACTAAAATTTTTTTAAATTATTTTATTCTTTGACAAAATATTGCTCATAAAAGATCCAGTCATATAGATATAAAGCGAAGTAAATTTACAGTTTTGTAGAATTTTCTTACCTATGTGGTGGTATTTTTTATGTATTATACCAAGTAGTATACAAATGCATTTCTTTAAGTTTTTGTACAGTGGTTCTCTAATAATACATACGCCTTAGCGTAAGTCTAATTATTCTTTTGTGTTTGTTGCCGATGTTCACATGTCCGGGAAAGGTGTATAAAATGACATAGTTGGGTAAAATGATATAGTTAGATAAAATGACATACCATCGTTATTAGACAAGTAGAAAGCACGGCAATATCGAAAAAATGGTATACGTGCCAATCAGGCGATTCTAGTAAGCTTTTCTACCTAGTACCTTGTACCTTTAGTTCGCGATTGGAAATCGTATAAGGGGCATATCGCATTTTGTGTTTTTATGCTGAAGATTTTTAACCGGTGCTAAAAATCAAATAGAAGTATTTGGTAAGTTAGTAATTTTATAATTTTAATACCAGTTGTGCTAATGCATCTCTTTATCATTATACTTATCAGGATTCAAATAAAAATACATATTAAAAAATAAACTATAAAAAAACTGTAATTTGTTTTGTAGAGTAAAATGACATGCGTGCTAGGAGAGAAAAATGACACAGTATGCCATTTTACGCGACCACCATAAGACGATTAATGAAAGCCTTTATTTTGGTTACAGATGTTATAATGCCTCGATCCTATGTTAGAAATACTAACAGGTAATCATGGAATCCCACGTCGATGCCGAGGGCAGTAGAAGCAGTTACCAATGGCAACATGGAGCTAAGAGCCTCGAAAATTTATGGTGTTCCGCAAGGAACTTTGAGGAGGCATACGTTAAAGAAAAATAAATTGATTAAGACTGGAGAAAAGCAGCTTGGCAGATTTAGGCCTAGGTTTCCTACTGACGTAGAACGACACTTAGTTGCACATAGCAAGTTACTAGAGTCAAGTTTTTTCGGACTCACAAGAAAAGAAGTTATACACAAGCAGCAGGCCGAGCGCAAGTTGGTGCTGTTATGAGTGCCGAGAGAGGATGTCACGTAACTGTGGTTTGTTGTATGTTGTATGTGTAGCAACGGTAATTTTGTTCCACCAGCATTCATTTTCACTAGAAAAAACATGAAAAGGAATTAATTGATCATACTCCACCAGGGACGCTAGGCATATCTCAAGAACCTGGACCAATATTCCTACAGTGGTTCCAGAAATATGCGAAGATATGCCAAAGAGCAGGGAATTGTGCTTCTATGTCTTCTTCCACACTGCACACACAGAATGCAGCCACTAGATGCCTTTTTAGACATTAAAGGTTTATTATGACCAAGTGACTTAAAACACATCCCGGTAGAGTCGTTACGCAATTTCAAGTAAGCGCTGTATTCGATGAAGCATCTGAAAAATCAGCCATTATGCCAAATGCAATTCATGATTTCGCAAAAACTGAGATATTCCCAATGAATGCCGAAGTGTTTCCAGATTATATGTTCTAGGCATCAGAAACAACAACCACTTCAGTCACTGCTGAACCACAGCCTGAAACAAGCACAAAAGATATCTCCGTATCAAAACATTCAGGAAATATTTCTATTATTGATGAACCGCAGCCTGGAACACGCAAAGAAGATATTTACCCTTCAGAAAACAATGCATAAGTAAGTTCCTCAGGTATTAATTTGAAATAATTGAGTCCAATTCAGACGGGGAAAAAGAGCCATTTTCTGCAGACGAAGATGATGATTGCTCATGTATTTACTGTACAGAGTAGTACAAAAGATCCAGACATGGATAAATATGGCTTCGGGGTGGCTCTTGCTTGATGTCATATAGACATATATATTTCATGCCAGTATACATATAGTATTTACACACGTCGAACAGTTACTACAATTAAGTAAAATCAATTAAAATCATTACACAACATGAAGTAATTTAAAATGACATGTCGAACAATAAAACTATTTAAAATAACATATTATTAAATTACACCAAAGAATATTCTGCTACGATGAATATTCTTTGATTACACTTAACATATTAAGATACAACACACATGTCTCAATCGCAAAATCTAAGCACACTCAAAATTTAAGAATTCTTCACTGGAATAAAAGGCGTTGGTTACTAAAATGTGCTTTATTTTATTCTTAAATCACAAAATTGGCAACTCCACGCAGTAAGGAGGCAGTCTGTTAAAAAATGTGTTCTAAATTGATGTATGTTCCTTCGAATCCATAAAAGGCTCTAGAGAATGAAAACTGGGCAAAGTGAGTATATCTATTTCCAAGAAAACATGCCTACAGTCATCCCTGTAACCCATCCCACCCAAAATTCGGACAGCTTTCCTCTGCAATGCAAACACTCGCTTCATCTGGGGTGCATGACCCCCTGTCAGAATGGCATATGTGGCAACTGAATGAAACATACCAAAATATGCAATTCTTAGCGTATCTTCGGAGGCACAGTTCGCGAGACAGCGAAGAGCATAAACCACACCTCTCAGCCTGCCAGCCACCCCATCGATGTGAGAATACCACCGCAGAAGTGGATCTAGGTACACTCACAGAAATTCAACACTATCAGTGTTATTACATGTTGGATCCATCCGTCTCAAAAAAAAAAAACTACTTTGTTTGTCTCGTCTGCATTCAGATGCAGTCTATTCATGTTAAACCATTCCTCAACTCCCCGCTGTAACACAGACTTCCCAACCTTGAACCCTCAAGGGAGTCAGCCGAACATGACAGTGTAGTGTCGTCGGCAAAGAGGGTAAATTTTGCACTGGGTTCCATAAGCGGTAAGTCGTTGACATAGACCAAAAACAGTAGAGGACCCAGAATAGGCCCCTGAGGTACCCCTATACTAATGTCACTCTCCCCCGACGACACACCACCAACACGGACTACCTGCCTCCTATTGGAGAGGTACTATCTTAGTAGCATGACACTATCAGAAGAAAAACCATACTGTGCCAATTTACATAATAATATGTTATGGGGAACATAATCGAATGCCTTACTAAGATCACAAAACAAGGCACTGGCGAACTCCATGTTCTCAAAACACTCCATGATCCAAGATTACCAAAACAGTATTCCTGTCCCTCCTGAACCCAAACTGACAGGAAGTAAAGAGGTAATTTTCCTCAAAGAATCTCACTATTTGATTTGCAATGCATTTTTCCAATATTTTTTGAGACTATGGGCAATAGAGAAATTGGTCTATAACTCTGAGGATGGTTAGGATCTCCCTTCTTATATATGGGAATCACCTGAGCAATCTTAAGTATGTGAGGAAATCCATTGCTTTTTAGCTTTGTAAAGGGAACCACAATAACATTCCTTACGGATTTGATCAACCTAGACCAAACATATCACGGCTTTCTTTGTTTTTTAAGTTATCTATCATATCTCTAATCTCTATATAAGAGGCAGGAGAAAAGGAGAACCTATTCTTTGTTAAGTTTAGGCAGTCCAGTATCTCAACTGGATCATTTTGAGAAATAGGTATTTTATCAACTGTTTCTTTTGCGATATTGGAAAAAAAAATCATTAAATTCTTAGACTGATATATTTGGAATGCTGCTGTTTTTTGATTTGTTTACTGAACATGTATTATTTTTTATTATCTGCCACACAGCTTTTGAACGATTTTGGGCTGCAGTTACAAACTCATCATTAGCTTTTATTTTGGCTTCCTTTATGGCTTTTTTATATTCTTTTTTAAACTCTTTAACTTGCTGTTGAAGTTCTAAGGTAGCATACTGTCGTGAGGCGTCACTCAAGAATTACAAATGTTTACGCATTATTTCAGGTTATTAGTGAACCAATTGATGTTTTGATCAGATCTTACTTCAAACGTTCTTTCGGGAAATGATCGAACAATGCCTCTTCCAAGTTTGCCAAGAACTTTGAGAAACACTGATCCACCTCCATACACTCATCAGAAGCAAACCCCCACTCACATGAGGAGACCAGATTAAAGGATTCTGCCATACCTCTCAGAGTGATCGGCCTACATATTCTGCTGAGCCGAGTCACCTTACCCTTTCTTACATCAATAGCCAGTTGCAGCTCCTGCCCCAGATGATCAGAAATACCAGGATCTATATTTCCGGATGCAAAGGAATCAGTTCTAAAATTAATAAGTATATTATCCAAACATGCTTCTAGTCTTGTGTTGTTGTTTATTGTTTACATAAAACCATATCAGGTTATACTCTGATATACAAAAGGTTATTTACATAGATGGCCACTTCTTCGCCAGCATGGATAGGCCTTGAGTAGTAACTGGCCAGTTTAAAGAGGCCCAGGTGTAAACTATCAGCTCCCTCTGCCCTTAGCCAGTGCTCCGATAAGCAGACAATGTTATACTTCAAACCCTCTAAAAAAGCTTCAAGAAGCGGTGTCTTGTTTCTTATGGACCGGGCATTCACATGGAACAGTTTAATCTCTTCTGTTTTTACTGGTTGTTCGGTACTGCCATCCCATTTTGAACTGGGGAGTTGTTCTTCTATCTTCTTTGGGATGTCACCACTTAGCGCTGAAGATTGTGATGTGGGCGCATGCTGATTGTGCTGGGTTGGACACAAAAAAACTAAAACCTTTATTTACGAAATTTGTACTAGGGATTAAAAACCCGCTTGGGTGGGTAAAAATAATTTTTCGCAGTTCTATGTTTATAATTTTATGGTAAAGTTAAGGAACAAGTTAACCTCATGTTTAATTTGTAAGGACATTAAAAAGGCATATTTTTTAATACATTTTTCATTTTTTATGTCATTTTGTACACCTTTCCTCTATCTATAGTATATTGCAAATTATTCGAATCGATAGTAGTAATTATGTACCAACATGTTTCAATGTCTCAAATAGTCGAGGCTATATCATTTACATTTACATAAAAGCACCCCATAAATATATTCTATGTTGTCTTCGAATTCTTATTAAGCATCAATAAGCTAATCCACTCGCAGCTGGCTTTACATTATATTAAATCACCTCTATACGCGCACATACAGCACATACTTAAACTGCCAAACGTAACCAGATGATGTCGTAATATTTACTTGCTTATCTGTCTTTGTATTATTTCTCAATTCTGTAGGCCGTAGGCTTTAAATAAATAACAATGAGGTCGCGAGACGTTTAATTTAGCTCATTCAGGCCGGAGCATGGCACCATAAATATTACAAGAGTAACATAAGGAACAGGAAGCATGAAAGCATAAAAACGTTAAGGTAAACAGGCATAATACTTCTATTTTCGGAAATACATGTGTTATTTTATTTGTTCCCGTACATTATGCAAAATTATTTACAGACGCCATAAATTGCATGTATGTAGGTAATTTTACAAGTAAAATATCTAAAGAAGAACGATAACATCAAAATTGTCAAGAAGCAGCAAAATACATTTTATTAAACATAGTGTATTAATTAATTATTAAATCAGCAATACCCACCCAGCAGATGAACAAGTTCACCGCTCAGTTCTGTTGGATCTCGACTGGTAATTAAACTATCTTATATAAAATTCATTTTTGTCAAATTGAATGCAATTTTGACACCAATACATTCAGTTCCTAACACAGGCACAGAATTCTTTAAACTAAATATCTACCTATAATAAAAGGAAACAATTACTTACTACTTGTTTTTATTGTTTATCCAAATGAATGCCATGTTATAATATGTAATCACGAACAAAGAATTTAAAAAATATGGTTTGACTAAAGCCATGGTTCCCTCCTTTATCCTTTTAAATTATGTCGAATTATTTGGAACCCCCATTTAAATACCTGAGAGCATGTTGTTCTGATTGACAAAAATTTATTTAAAAAGATTCTGAATCAATAAAGATTAGTCATTTCGGTTATTTCAGCTTTACTTGATTTAAAAAATCCAATTATTGACATGTCGCCGTTTTTCTTTAAATAAGTATAATTTTGTGAAATTATGAGATGATAAGCTAATCAACAATCAAATGATATAAAAAAAATATTGCAATCGTAAAATACTACACGAACCACTTAAAAAAGTATGGCCATCACCATACATCTACAACAAATATAGTATATCGAGATATTTCGAGTCTCAATATCTATTTTAATCAATTACTACGTGGCATATTCATTAAAATAAGATAAATTTATTTTAAGACGATATGTAGGTTATTCTTCATAATAAACAAGTAGTATAGTACATTGCAGGTCAAATCATCCAAGCACAAATCTGATTTCATTTGTGATGGCTAACGTTTTACTTATGGTTTACATTATTTACACCATTTCGTTCAATTTATTTTACAAGGAAATCGTAAAATAATCCAATATTATTTGTTCCCTTCATATTGTCACGACTAACAACCATCCGAACGTTTTTGTGCTACCCTATAGAACTAGCCGCCCCGCCGTGCCCCTCGCTTCTCTGTCTGTATGAATCATCGCCCGGCTCGACGCGAAGTTTCGGGTAGCTGGAATTATCTCGATGGCTTCGTCGAGATCATATAGAGTGACCTCGGAATACTTCCCGAATATTCGTGATAGATTTGAGATTATATATAAGCAGACCTAAGTGGGTTAGTTAGTTCAGTTAATCATTGAGTGCTGAATAGATATTAGTGGTAAAGTTATAAGACTAGTTTAGTGAGTTAAATTGTATACAGTGGTAGTGAATAAAGAGAGTATTAGTTGAAAATAGCAAAGTTGTAATTCTGTTAAGAACCCACGGGAAAAACGTAACAATATTTTTAAAAGTCTTTTCTTTGCAGACATTTACGAAATAGCAGACCCCCAACTTTAAAAAACAAAATCTAAAATAAAACATTTTAAAGAAGTAGATATATGGACTTTGTTGTGGGTTAGAACCGAACATATTCAGTAAAATCTCTCTTGAGCGGACACTCACGGTTCCCCAAATTTCCACTTGGGAGCTATCCTTATAAAAGAAAATTGTCCGCCCAATAGAACATTATTTTCTTTACTTATCCGGGCAAAGGAAACAACAAAATCTATTAACTCAACATCCTTTCATTGTTAACGAACAACATCAATAAAAACAGTGAACTAACTATATAATGCAATTTTTAACTTACAATATATAACAAACTAAAACTACAAACGAAGTTATTTAGCAAACTTAATACAAAGTACAAACAAAAGATCAAATTAACACAGGGTTAAAAATTACCACTTAAATAAATTATATAACGTTCATGTTTCGAAAATAATTATTGAAAAACAAAAATGAACATGTCGGCTCAAAGAACAATTATCAATAATTATTATTATAGTCACTAAATACTTAAGAAGAAAAGAAACGGAAAAATACATAGATGCCTACATACGTTCGATAAACTAGATACACGGTCAGGGTGGCTCGACTTGGAGTCTATGTCTATGTATGGAGAACTTGAAAACCAGAAGAGATATAGTGTAGGTCAAATTAGGGTAAAACTGCACATTTAGGTTGCCAGTATGCCGTTTAGAAAGTTTGAAAATTCCGAGTATTTTCGGAGATATCTGAAAAAAAACCGAAATACTGAAAAGTCGTTTTATTTTTTCCTGGACTTATTTAAAAACGGATTTTAAATTGAATTGCACTTTTGCATTGCCACTTTTTCCGCTCTATACAATGGTTTTTTCCAGTTTGGAATCCGACGTTTCGCCCTTAAGAGGCTATCATCAACTTTCTTTTTTTAAATACGAACTTTAATTTTTTTATCGTTTTTCAGAAGATATTGGCGTTATTAATATGATAATATGACGACATTTAATTATTTTTTTATTATTTTTTTTTTCATTTTTATTTTTTGTAATTAGTTATTTTGTTTTGGGGTAAAAAATAAACGAACCTAAATTTAATTTTACTATTTTTTATTTTTATTAAAAATAAGGGCTTCAATTTTCCGCTTAACACAAAAACAAAATTAAATATTTCGATGGAATATAAATGTTTCAAAAGTAACTTAAACTATTTAAAATTACGCATGCATCTATTTGTTGTTTTTTTTACCCAACGTCATTTCGGTAGATCAAAATCTATTTTCTGTGGAAAAATAGTTGGTTTTCTTAGCCATATCTTAGCCATATGAAGCATGTGAATGAAATTATCAAAATCTTTGAACATAAAACATACTAAAAAAACAAAACAAAAATATTTAAAAAACATATTTACAAACTGTACATTATTATAAGAATGACCCATACACAGTGTTATTTGTATTTCAGACATTTATAATTGCTTTATTTATAAAATTATCAAAAATTATAAGATGAATAAATGACACAATATTGCTCCTAGTTTGATGCTTTTAAATACATCCTCATGGGTTTTGAATTCCAACAAAAAATGGGCTCAATTTCAACTGCAGCCTAACCCACACTAACCTTAACAAATAATTTTCAAAGTTTTAAATTATCTACGTTGTGGATATTATTATTTGCAAATACTAAGCAGTTGAAGAAGTTATGAATCCAGGTCAGAAAAAGTGATTCCGTATATGCAATCAAAACGGACTCGCACATACCTACATTCTACATTGTCCAGTATGCCGCTGTTAACCTGCTGAAAATGTCATTAAACCAAACAAACCTGTTTGAAATAGAAATTGTATCAACAAATAATAACATGACGTCAATAACGATTAATTTATCACGTTTCATAGGCACTCTTACTTTTTACTGCGAAAAATTATGTGCTTTATTCCGTCCTTATTAAAAGACCGGAACGTGTCTCTTTTGCCATATGTGGAAAATTTATTAGACATCACAACATCGCAATTATCCGGCATACATTTTTTTCCTGAATTCAAGTAATGCAAGTAGAAAATTCGAAAGAATTCCAAGTGCGTGCGTATAGATCGTGATTTACGCTAAGCTTGAATACACCTTTTCAGAAATAATTATAGCCGTTTTAACCGTAATTACACAAATTCGAGCATCGACTGATGATACTCATATTATCTAGATTTATTACTTAGCCGTACAAGATCATTATAATGTAGAGGCTATTGATATGATCGCTCATCACATACTTCTTTGGGTCAATATACGAAAAACCAAATATTTCCGATTCAATCCGAACAGATTCTAACTACGAAAAATATTGTTAATTTTCTAATCATGTCATATCGTCCTTCGAAGTCCATTTCTGAACATAGGCCTCCTTCGTCTCTCGCCATCTTTGTCGGTTTCGTGGCACCCTACACCACCTCAGATCTGAATATATTTTAACATAATCCGTCCATCCGGTGGGTGGACGTCCTCTGGAACTTCCTGCGAGATACGGTCTCCATTTTAAAAGAGCGCCCAGCCATTTTCCATCCTGGTCTCGAGCAGTGTGTCCGGCATAATTACATTTAAATTCAACTACCGCTTCTGCGACATTCTTAACTTTAGTGACATTTCGGATCCAGCTGTTTCTGCTTCGAT